>PVJA010036229.1:0-21245 GCA_004027025.1 Myocastor coypus | reverse complement strand
CTGTCTCTCTGTCTCTCTTTATATTACATTCAGGCTCTCCGCCTTAGCTCCCACCCTAGGCTACACCCATAATCCCAGAAGTACTTCCACCCATAATCCCATCAGTACTAAAACCTATAATCCCAGGGATCATGGATCAAGTCTCAAACTCTAGAAGTCCCCGCCCAATGACTCCATGAGGCTTTGGGGGGACAACTAGTCATAAACCATAACAGGTTTCCTTCCATTCTTGGGCTCTACTTCGGAGCACCCGGCATCTCACCATTGTATCCCTTCTGTCTGGGCCTTCCCATCCTCCCTAGCGAGCTCACTCAACACTAGGACCGTCAATGCCACCGATGACTGCCTAGTGCCAGACACATATACACTAGCTGACATCTGGATGCCAGCTAGGCACTTCTTCATGTTGCACATCTCAGAGACTAAGTCCCTTTTCCATATCCTAGATCCAATCTTGTTAGTGACATCTTGATAACAAATCCCAAATCCAACTGCTTTTCACCAACACCTCTCACCTGGCTAAGTGCGCCCCCATTAGATCCCTTACCTCCATCCTCTTCCTCCAGCCAGTTCTCCTAGTGGCCAGTGTAGGCCTTCAAGGATAGGTTTTAGGATAGCACGGGAAATTTCTAGCCCTTTTCCATCACACTAGGAAAGCATTCGGAGACTGACAATGATGTAGGATTACATAAATGTGAGCCTGGCTCCTGTTATCCCTCAAACCCACTCCCTCCTACCCTCTCCTTCGACCATGGAGTACACATCTCAAGCACCTTGTCTTTGGCACTTGCTTTGCCTCCATTTGGAAAGCACTTCCCTCAAATATCCAATGGGCTCTCTTCCTGCATCCAATCAAGCTTCTCTGTGCCTCATCTGGAAAGCTTTTTCAGATCTATTTTACATAAACTCTCAAGTTATTTTTCAGAGCTGTATTACTCCTTCTGTTGTTTGTTTATGATCTTCTATTTCCACTGCATAAGGGCTAAACACATCTATTTCGTTCACACTAAATACCCAGCATTCAATACAATCCCCATCACAGGTAAGGTAGAGCTACTGAATGAATACGGGAACGGATGAATGGCAGGCCAAGTAGATGAATGGCTGGCCCACCTCAATCACAGACACAGACCCCAGCTGTCTGGAAGCTTGACGTGTCCTGACCTTTTGCTCTAAAGGCCCCCAGATGTCACTTCGAAGACTCCTGCCTGTGTGTAATGTTTATTTTCCCCCAAGAAAAATAAAATTAAAACTAAAAACAAGCTGATGAATTTCATTGAGCTAATTTTTTACAACAACCCTTCATTCTAAGATTGTCCTCAAATTGACAGAGACCCTGATTAAAAACAAAGAAACTTCAAAGGACCAAAAAAAAAAAAAAAAAAGCAGAGCCTGACATACTCCTGAAAAGTGAGTATGAAATAAGTCTTTCTGGCATTAGGGAGATAGCCTGGGCATCCAAGCGACTGCCTGGCAAGCACAAGGACCTTCGACATGCTGTGCTGGTCCTGGAAGCCTGGGCACACAGTGCCACCACCAAAACATGGTGGCACACACCTGTAATCCCAGGATTGGGGAGGGTGAGCCAGGAAGATCACTATAAGTCTGAGCTGCATGGCAAGACCCTGATCCAAATAAATAAATAAACAAACAAACAAATAAATAAAAATTTTAAAAATAAGTCTTTGCATAGGAAATGCCAACTTCCCTTTACCCCCTCAGGTTTCCCTCCTCTTTCGCGGTGGCCTTCCAGGAGCATTATGTCCAAACACGCTTCTCTCACTTATGCTAAATTCAGTGACCTGAGATCCTCCAGGGAGATGAGACACTCTTTATATTGTAAAGTAAAAAATAACATTTTGTATGGAGAAAGTCTGCCCCCTGATTCATCGATGCCTAAGTCTATCCTATGATTTATTGGCTGCTGGTAAAATTGGGCCACCTTTGCATGGCCCTTGGAATCTAAGGACTCTGCCTACCAACAATCCCCACATGGTACAAATATCACCCTGAATTCTGCTTGCAGTAAGCTCAGGGATGAGGAGCCTCCAGCTAGCAGTCCTGGGGAGCTGGAGGCAGCACGCTTGGGCAGCTTTGGTCACCCGGAAGAAGAAGCTACCCACTGCTCCCCAGCCTTGTTATCACAGCCTGCTAAAGTTAACCTCCAAAGCCTCACATCCCCTCCCAGCTGCCTTTGTGAAGAACTGGCCATTTCCCTCTTGAAAAACAAAGCAGGTTCAAATAATTGTCCTTCCTTTCCACCAGGAGAGCTCTTTACTGTTACTTTGTTTTGAACGCATGTGAGCCCTGCTTTTGAAATCTTTTTAAAAAGCAAAAATCTATATTCACAAACAAAAGAAAAGCTAGAAGAGGAAAAACAGGAAAACATAATTTCCTTTAGAAGAGATACATAGCTCTGCTCCGGGACACAAAGGCAACTCTCACGCTAAGAGGTGGCACTTTGTTCTCTTTGGGGCAGGATTAAGGTCCTGGGTGTTAGGAACTCCTACTCAGTGAAAAACCTTCCAAAAGAAAGCCAGAATGCGCATCTGAAATGCAAAGAGGACGCCTAAATGTGTCATTTAAAGCAGCGTCTCAGGATCACAGCTCTTCTCTAAACCAAGATACACCTGCTGTAGGGAATTAGAACATAAGTGAGGAGGCGCGCACAAGCCCAAGCTGCTGCTATACAGATCCGGGGAGCCCAGGTGGAAAGGAAGAGCCTGAATCTGGCAGGACCCAAGGACTGAAAAGGGGACCCTCAGAGGCTAACCAAAGAGGGCGCCCAGAGCTGGGCAGCACTGAGGAGCCCTTCAGGCAAACAAAGCACCCGAAGGTGGGTGACAAGGGGGAGCAGCTGTTCTTATTCCTGCACCTGGGGAACAAGGCAGGAAAGGGTGCGGGCTGGCAAGGGCCAGCGCTAGGGAAGAGGGTGTGGGCAGGAGCTCCACATGCAGCGCTGGGAGGGCCAGCATGGGGCTGGGCACAGATAAAGATCACCAGCTCCTTCCTGTGTGAGCTTCCTCTTGACCACAGCATGGAGGAAGGCAGGTGTGCCGAGAGATCTCAGAAACTGCTGCTCACATAGCCCCGTCTCCACCCTCCCAGGGCAAGGAGAACGGGATAAAGTAAATGCACCAAACCTGGGAAAGAGCCTGGGCTGAGGATTAGGACACCCAGATCTGGCATGGCCACTGCTAACCCTCAGGACCCCCACACATCCCAGCCAGAGACTACACAGGATGGTGTTCTGGGTTTAACATCCTGTGACTCCGTTCATTCTAAGGTACATCCAGGAGCTATACCTATCCAGGGGACACACAGAGTAATAATACTTGAGCCACCACAGCCATCACAAGGCTTCAACCAAAGCCAGTAGGTTTATAAAAGACTCTGTGTACTAACTCCATAATCCAGATGGACACCCAATCTGAGAGCACAGAAAGATTGGCCACAGGGACTCTCTCTTGAATCTCCACAATTTGCTCAGTAGAGCTACTTCACAGCTAGACTGGTTTTTCCCTTGGGGTTATTGAAGACTTCAGGATTTCATGAGGCTTTGAGAATTATAAATCTGGGTGAGAACATCAGGCCTCTTGGACTCTAGAACTTCAGAGGTCATGCAAGCACAAGAGGGCACAGACTCTCGACAGAGCACGAAGAGACTGGCATCTTGTCCTAATCACCGAGACCACCTCTCCCACCACAGGGCTCCCTATTCCTTTGTATCCTTTCCATCTGTTTCGATTTGTGTCTAGGAATGCCCCTAAAGCCTCAGGCAGTCAGGTCATTGGGGTGGCCTTCCAGGGTCTGTGATTACTGCATGTTCCAGGGCTGGGATTATAGGCATAAATGCTGCTGGGATTAAAGGTGTGAGTGCTACCTAAGGGAGACAGACGTGCTCTCTGTTGCTATTGTGGCCGCTACTTTTCCCACTTGCTCCTGCTGTTTTGCTGTTTCCTGCTACCTTGAACCGCTGCTCTCTGCCCTGTGCACTCTGCCTGGGAGCCAGCTGAGTATGGACTGAAACCTCTACAAACTGTGAGCTAAATAAACCTTTCCTTCCTTAATTCTGGATGTTGGGTGTTCAGTCCCAGCGATGAGAACCAAGTTACTAAGACTCCATTCATGCACTGGTGCCTGTGCCTTGCCAGCTGGTTGGGAAAGGAGCCTCTGGTCCAGAAGGTCATTCTCTGTGCCCTTGAAAGAAATCTTGCAGGGCATAATGGCGTATGCCTGTAACCTTTGTATTTTGGGAGGCTCAGATAGGAGGATCACAAGTTCAAGCATAGCCTGGGAAACTGAGCAAGAACCCTCTACAAAAAAACAGAAGAAATTAAGGGGGAGGAGAGAGATGTAGCTCAGTGTGAAGGCCCTGAGTTCAACCCCCAGTGCCAGGAATGCATGCACATGTTTGCGCTGGCTTGGCGTGGTGGCGCACGCCTGTAATCCCAGCACTTGGGAGGCTAAAGCATGAGGACTGGTGCAAGTTCAAGGCCAATGTGGGCTACAAAAGTGAGCTCAACGCCAGCCTAAACTGCATAGGGATACCCCATCTCAAAAAACAAACAAACAAAAAATACGCGCACACACACTTGTGTGCAAAAGCATACACACCAAAAACCTCCTACCCATTCGTTGTCTCATTAATAACTCCCAACGACTCCATTTCTGCAGCTTTACAACACCCGTGCTTTTGTATCTCAAAGCAGTGTGGAGATGGATGCTACCAAGTAGAACAGTGTATTTTTAAACCTGAAGCAAGTAGCATCTTGAAGAAATGGCTTTCTCATACTGAGAGAAAAGCAAGAGAAATGGAGTCGAATCAAATTTGAAAGATGTAGATGGAGAACCCCAAGAATAAAGGTCCTCTTCCTCCAGTGAGTGGAAGGGAGCACTCAGATCATCCCCAGAACCAGGGGAAACCAGCCGAAGAGAAAAAACAGCGTCAGGACCAAGGCTCCTAATGAATTCAAGAACTGACAGCCTGCTGACCTTGGACCGAGGGCCCCGAGCAGGACACACTCCAACAGTCCAGCACAAGGCAGGCTAGATAAATCAAAGCATACCTGGAGTAATCAAAGCTCTAATTTTGTTTTATAAGTTTACCTCGGAGTTATTACTGTCATTATTTTCCTTAATAATTATGGCTTAATGTGTTAATAATTCTTCTAGGCAAAAGTAGTTACATGGGAATTCTATATCATGCACCTAGTAGGTCCTGGCAATGTGAGCTCATGGCAGTGTTTCTAGCTTCAGAGGCTGCAGAGAGCCTGCTGTCTCTTGGCTGTCCCATGCTTCCCACCTCCCCCAGCACCCTGCACTGCCTCTCTGCGGTGCCTTCTCAGGGTGTGTGCTATGTGTTTACCTTCCCTGCATGTCTGCCCGTATATCCTGCAGGGCCCCTCTGTCATTGTGTTTTTCTATGCTGAGGATCAGGACCAGGGCCTTCACACTGAACCTCATCTCTAGTCTTGTTGTCAAGTTCTCTGGATTAGGCTCAAACTTGAGAACCTCCTAACTTGGTCCACTCTAGAGTGTTGAGGTTAAAGGTGTGAACCTCCACACCATTTTGAATACAGCTTTCTGGTTCCTGTAGGTGTCAATCATGTAGAGGCATTTCTTTTCTTTTTTTTTTTTTTTTTTTTTTTTTTTTTTTTTTTTTTTTGAGACTGGGTCTCGCTATGCAGTTGAAGCTGGCCTTGAGCTCACTTTTGTAGCCCAGGCTGGTCTCGAACTCACACCGATCCTCCTGCCTCAGCCTCCCGAGTGCTGGGATTACAGGCATGCGCCACCACGCCTGGCTGTAGAGGCATTTCTGACAGGAGGACTGCACCCTCCTCAGGGACTGAGGCACCCATACAAGTCAAAACATGAGCCTCTAGTGATGATGGCTTTTCTCATTTGCCATCGAGTCCTTGGGCTAGCCATGGAAGCCACAGAAGATGCCTCAGGAAAGTCTGAGAAGCTAAACTGAGTTTTAAGTAAAGTGGAGCCCAGTGGCACCTTCAGGGAAACACAATACTAAATGCAAAAAAAGCAAAGGTGCAGGAAAGGAAACTTCCTTTTACACAGCTTAGAGTGCTGAGAAAGTGCTCCCATTGGAAGCAGGAAGGAACACAGAGGATCTCTGGAGCTAGGTGCAGAGGAGGACGGGGTGGGAAGGAGGAGAGGGAGAAATGAGAAGGAGGGAAGAGAAAGAAGAGAAGGGGGAGAAGGGAGGAAAGGGGGCATGAGAGGTACAGGAGGGCAGAAGAGGGATGGGTGCGAGAAAGATGAAGGGATGGAAAGAGGGAGGCAGGAAGGAGTAGTGAGGTCAGAGGCCTGGGATCCTGGTAGATGGATGTGGAAAAGGCCAGAGGGTCTGACGGGCCCCACTTGGTAGGAATTATTCCAGGGTGATTGGAAAGGGAAACTAGATTCCGTCCAACTTGTCAGGGGCGCAGCTGAGAGAAAAGCTCCCTGTGGCCAGATGCACAGCAGGACCCTGGCACCGTCACAGGCAGACTGATGAATGTCAAGATGCCCCAAGGAGGCTAACAGCCAACTTGCAGCTCCTGCTTTGCCCAAGAGTGTGTGTCAGACCCTCCATCCTACACTCTTTCTTTTGAGCTCCTAGAACAAAGCGGGCCTCTCCACTCCGCCACCCTCTTTCCCTCGGCTCCTTCTGGTCCCACCTCAGGCACACAGGAGGAAGAACGTGCTCTGAGAAAGAGCATGGGTCCTTCAGCGAGACCATCAGGTCTCTATCACTCGCTGGCTGTGTGACTTTGGATAGCACCTTCTTCTTAAGTACGTCAATGTTCTTATCAGTAAAACGGAACACCGAGTGGGTACCTGCTCATAGAATTTTTTTTTTTGTAGAATTTTTAAATTTTATTTATTATTTTTTTCTTGTTTCAGAACCTTTGTTTGTTTATTCACTCATTTTTTATGGCAGGCTCAGCCCGCCCCGAGGGCAGGGCTGGCGCAGCATGTGGTGCCGGGGATCGAACCGCAGTCCCTGCAGCCGCCCAAGCTTCCCCAAGCAGGCGCTTTAGACCACTGAGCCATCCCGCCGGACCCCGCTGCTCATAGAATATTAATGAGCACATAAACCATAAACGCACGATAAACCTTATAAAAATGACCCAGAAACTGTCCATCAGTAAGAGCTTCTGCCCCAACATCAAGCAGCCACATCTGTAAAATTAGCAACACCAAGCTAGCTAGTCAATAACGAACGACCACCTTGCAAGGACTTTAAAAGGATTACAAGCTTCAAATAAATTCAACGTAAAATGCTAGGCCTACAGCAGTTGCTTGACAAGTACTACCTATTATTATTATGATGATTGGGAAGTATTTTGAGCCTAAAAAGTCTTTCATTAGAAAAGGTTCATTTATTTAAAAAGAATCTACAGTAGTATTGCTTCCTGCTATCGTTTGAATATTGGTTTGTTGCCATCCAAATTCATGCTGACGCTTGGTCTCCAGTGTCACAGTGCTGGGAGGGGGAGCGTTCGTGCTCGCCCCGTGGGTGTGTTCTCACCCTCACCGTAGAGATCGTTTGCCGGATCGGTCGCTGCCAAGACTGTGCTGCTATTGCATGCTGCGGCTGCCCTGCCCATTTTCCTTTTCCGCACACGCCGGCTTCCGCACATGCGCACTTCCACGTCTGCATCCCACCATGAACTAGTGCAGCACAGGGCCGTTGCCAGCAGTCCTGAAGATGCCTTCTGTGGGCCTTGGACTTCCTGTCTCCAGCACTGAGAGCCAACATAAATCTTTTCTTTGTAAATTATCCTCTTAGATATTTGCTATAGCAACAGAAAAAAGAACTAAGATAGCTCTGTACGTTCAAAATTTGTTTTCTCAAAGTGAGGAATGCCGGTGTCAAGTTAATAACCTCCACTAAAGCCTGAATGATCATAATGATATGAGATGAAGTCTCGGATTTTTTAATACAGCCACACGGGATTGATTTTCTAAATTCTGCTATTCTAAGCCATATCTTCAGGGGAAGGATGAATTGTGTCAACAAGTACTGGAACGGGAAAGGATAAACTTTCCAGTGAGATCTGAGAAGGATTCCAGTTGGGAGCCTCCTGTCATCTTCCAAGCAACAACGCCCTCAGTCAGACTCATCACAGAGGGTAGTACTCTCATAGCTTCCCCAGCCACTCCAGTGACAGAGTTCAGTGTCAGCTTCCGGCATCCATGAGCCCCAGAACGGGGCCTCCAGGGGCCACCCCTGCCCTCCCAGCGAGGATCACTTTCCATTACTGAGGAGCCACTGATACCCAACAACTCTGCCCTACATACAGCTCAGATAGCAGAAGTTTCACAGCCAAAAATAGAAGGTATCACAGTCCTACGCCCACATCAAAATATCTGTAACTTGAAAAACAACTTCAGACTACTATAGATAAATGGACTCCAAAGGCAGGGAAGGAGAAAGACTAACACACGTTTCATCAGAGGACTGAGTCAGTACATGTGACATGTCTGCAGTCCCCGACATAGGCCCCCAAGAGTCTCCTGAGAACCTCCTGATTAAGGCTGCCTGATTTGGAAGGGAGGAGAAGCAAAATTCAGTAAGCTTGAATTGCAGATAAACAACAAATAATCTTTTAGCATAAGTGTGTTCCAAGAATATTCATTGTTTATCTGCAATTCAGATTTCACTCAGCATCCTATATTGCCTGACAGTCACTTCTGCTACACCCTGGTATTAACTACTCCCCAACTCTTAGAGAAGATACTAGAAACCCTCTACCATTCACATGTGATAGGTCAGAGTTCACTGGGCTTCCAGTCTGCAGCAGTATGAGAAATAAATGCCTCGTAAATCAGTGTGTCATGTTCTGGCCCAATACCACAAAACAAAGACGGCACATGTGGCCAGTCTATATATGTAAAATTTGGAAGTGTGTATATTTTTTTTTTTTCAGTAATGGATAGGGATCAGTAATAGGGGCTGAGAATGCCAATGAATATGTACAGTGTCAAGCGCCACCATTCTAGATGCTAGAAAGGCCTTCATAGGGAATCAGACAGATGAGACCCCCCACATTATGGTCCCTACTTTCTAGCAAAGGAGGTAATCTGTAAAGAAGCAAACATCTATTTCAAAGAGCACCAGGCACTCTAAAAAATCCTTACTTTGAAATGGAGACGGTGGTAATTGGGCTTCATACGAGCTCTTTCCCATCCTGCACAAGCTCTTCAAATTTCAATCCTGCAGGATCCACCCCATGTTCTGCCTACCCTAGGATGTCCTCTCTGGCTACTCTGTCCCCTAACAATATTGTTCCCTTCCTCCGCTTCGCACCTTACAACTTATTTCTCCAAATGCGTCATACATGTACTTAGTCAAATTATTTTACAATCGTTTAATTGGCATTATTCTTGTCCCTCTGCTTCGGACATAACTTTTTCCAATATCCTCTGCTACACGCCTCTGCCACACCCTGGTATCAACTACTCCCAACTTCTCCCAATAGAGAAGCTGGCTACCTCTCTAAATACCCTTTTGTAGACTCAAAAACACCTCCCGTTACACCAGGCCTCAAATACTCACTGGAATCATCAGTGAAAGACCTGCCCCTTGCATCCATGTGGGGAAACAGGCCCTTACCAAGGAAGCATTTTTCAATTTCATTTTATTTGGGGACTAATAAATATTTGATAGTATGATTTGATTTGAAAAATGAGCATGGCTCCACTGGGATGAACTATTTAAAAAAATGAACAAATCTGCTGCTATTCCTTGGTACCTATCCAGGCCTTGGAAGAAATCTGATTCTTACTCAGAACCATCTCATCAGAGACAAATTTAGACACTCTTAAGTTGCGCTAGGCTAAACTGAACAAGTTTCTCCTGAACTCTCAGAAATCTCTACAAGCTACGGGGCTAAGCTGGAATTCAGAAAAATAAATAAACAAACAACCCCATTGTTTCTCAAGCTATTATTCCCAGCCTTGTCCCTAAAATCTTTTCTAGTCTGATGATTTCTAGAGTGAAGGCCAAACAGTAGCAGCGTATATAACACAAGAGGTTTACAGCTGACCACACATAATAGCTCTAGCAGGAACCATGACAAAACTCACTGGATAATTTACACAACCAAAAGAATACAGTCAGGCAAGCCTTGAAAGTAGATCTGCTCATCGAATACTGGTTTTCCCGCATCTGCCTCACTTGCGAAATCTGTGGCTCTCCTCAAAACATGCACAGCTCCATCTGGGTGGGGCTGGCGTCTGTACACAGTGTGGCTGTACCGAAGCCTGGGAATGAGTGAAAACATGGGAGTGTTATTTGCAGAAATGAGAAGAGTGTACAGAAGAGGATCTCCAAAGGGAAGGGAAACAGCCCTGCGGCCTCCATGGCTCCTCTACTCATTGGGAACTCAACAGGCTCTCAGAGACCTCTTGGTGGTATTTTTCTGTCTTGGAAAATGTTCTCAGCAAGCAGATTCAACCTCTGTAGCAAAAGTTGAACATCCAGCCTCAGAACAAAATTAACCATACGTGTGAAATGAACAACCCTCCAAGACAAGATGTCCTTTCCCAGTTCTTTGCCTCTCCCTCTTCCAGGGAGCAACCCACACCCCGGGAAACTTCTCTCTGCTTTTCCCCCTGCACATAACACACTTTTCCTTCTCTTCTGCCTCTCCAGCTAATCCTTTTTCAGGCCCTTTGCTGATGTCCCTTCCCCATAAGGGCAACCTGCATGGACTTCCTACTATTTCAACCATACACTTTCCTGTCATTTAGGAAATAAATCCCATGTTATGACTTATGATCGCTTCTAATCCATAACTCTTGTATCTGTATTCCTGACCCAATTTTTCACCCGCGGTCCAGTTCAGAGTCCACAGCACCTAACTGGACGCATTACCTTCACAAACTCTTCGTGCTCCATACTGCGATCATGATCTCTGTGCTCCTTGCTCCTCTAATAGCGATGGGTTCTGTCACTCAGGCCCAAAGGCCCAGGGCTATTCATTTGTCCACTCAACAGTGTCCTTTATTTCCAGTATCTTTACAGCCAACCATAAGCTGAAGTTCTAAGCCCCATCATTCCTCCTCCTCCTGCTGTCTTCCTTCCCCCACTTTTATCCAAATCGTGGCTATCTTTGAGGCTCAACGTCAGTTTGAACTCATCTCTAAATATCTTTCCCTAAATATCTGAAGTTTCGTCCACACTATCATTTGGGAGCTTGAGAACACTATCCCTTGGACTGTTAGCTATTTCGCAAAGATACACTATCTGCCTGTTATTTTATATAGCCATACTTACAAGATTCTGGGCACAGGCATTATGAGCTTTTTCTCTAAGTGACCCACCTACCCTCGCACACAGTGAGTGAGCTGATTATTACACCATGCTTATCTCAGGGTGTGGAGTCAAACGAGAACCTAAAAACATGGGCCTAGGAAAAAAAAAGATTAATAGATGGCAAGTTAAAACTGAGCTATAAAAAGAAAAATGCCCCTTCAAAATATCCTGTGATGGTTTATGCCTATTTATGTCTAGTTATCCCCCAAAAACCTGATACAATCATGGGGCAAGGACTTCTAAAGTTTGAGACTTGATTCATGATACACTGGGATTATGTGTTTTAGTACTGATGGGATTATGGGTCTGAGTACTTCTGAGAGTATAGGTGTGGCCTAAGGCAGATAGGATGAGGCAAAGAGAATGTAATAGAAATAGAGACAGAGAGACAGACTGGCACTGTTGCTCTGCTGCCCTGATTGGTCGGCTGCCTCTGTCACCATTTTGTTGCTGTTCCACCGCCATGAACTGGATGCGATCTTCCCTGTTTCACTCAGCCTTGGAGCCGTCTGAATATGGACTGAAACCTCCACAAACTGTGAGCTAAACAAACCTTTCCTTCCTTCGTTTTGAGTGTTGGGTATTTGTCCCAACAATGAGTAAAAAGTAACTAAGACACACCCATAGCCCCAATTCTGCTGCAGCTGCCAGTTTTAGTGAAAGGCTAAGAACCCTGGGTCAGCACTGGTTCAGGCCTCCAGGAGCACAAGGGTACATGTGCGTATTTAAGGGTGGATACATGTTTGGCCCTTGCCAGGGGCTATAGTTTTATATCTACGTTTCCCCCTAAAGGCACATGCGCTCACAGGTCGGGCCTCGGGGAGGTGATTGGATTGTGGAGGGCATGATGCTCAATAGGATTGATCTACTGATGGCTTTAGAGTTACATGTGAGGCTGGGAGGAGGTGGGTCACTGGCAGAGGTATCCCCTCCCCCACCTCTCTTGATGCCCCTCTCTGCTGTGTCTTCTCTGCCGTCCCCATCTGCCAAGCTGCCCTGCCTTGGAGCCAGCCAGCTATGGACTGAAACCTCTTCAGACCCTGAGCCAGAGTGAACCTTTCTTTCCTCCTCAGGCTTTGGTTTTCAGCAAAAAAGTAACTAAGATGCGAAATCAAACCAAAAGGATTTGTATGGACCTGAATTATTTGTTGAGCAAAGACGGAAAATGCAAATATGCTGGCTGCTATTTTCTTCCTTCCCATTACAGATTTTAATAACATAAATGTTTGGCTTCACCGCTTCTCAGCTCAGTGACCAGGTATCTGCGCACCAAGGAGAATGAGAGAGCTATGAAATGCGGATGTGGACACATGCGCTGGGACAGCAGAGAAACATGCAGAACAGCTAAAAGCAACACTGAGACCTCCAAGGCCCAGCAGTGAGAGTGACTTGCCCAAGGCCACACCTCCACTGGGCCCAAATTAACCTAAGGCCCCAGACATTTCCCCGACCCCATCCTGTCCCCTCTGAACAACACCCACCCTTAGCTGCTTTTTCTCTCAGCTTTATAACCATCACCTTTTTCAGCTAAGAGTCTTTCTTATTACTTCCCATGGCTACCATGACCCCACCAAGCAGAGGGAGGTGACCTCCCTTCACCCCATGCAAGGGCAGAAGTCAGAGACTCCTGTGCTCCTTCTGATCTCCAAACAGAAGTTAATAGCTGGGGTCAGACACCAAAACAAGTGGCCATCCCAGCAGCCCGCTGGCCAAAGCCCATACACAGTCCTCAGCTGACCTCGATGGGTTCAGCTGCAAAGCTGTTTTTCCTCCTCATTAGTCAGTGCCTGGACGGCAAAGGAAATCAATCCAAGGTCACTTGAGCTTGGCTGTTTAGGTTTGTTTAAATTTTATGTTAGACAGAGATATCTAAAGCATCTCTCTTTTCTAATTTTAGGGAATTCAAAGTTATTTGACCTGTGTTTTAAAAAGAAAAACAAAATAAAAGCAGACCTGGTGACTAACTCATAAAAATAAATGAGAAGAATGGGGAGGGGAAAAGGAAGGTAAAAAGGGCTACAACAATTATAACCCCATATAAAGGCATAGAAGGTCATTAATATTTTCTCTCTCTTTCCCCCACTCTCCCTCACTCTCTCTCTCTCTCCATCTCCCTCTCTATCTCCCTCTGTCTCTCTATCCTGTCTCTTCCTCTGTCTCTCCCTTTCTCTGTCTCTCCCCATCTCTCTCTCACATTCTCTCTCTCTCTCTCTCTCTCTCTCTCTCTCTCCCTCACACACACACACACACACACACACCTACACACTTTGAGCTGGACAAGTACACATCTATAATGTTAGCACTTAGGAGGCTGAGGCAGAAGGATCACCAAGATTTTGTGGCCAGCATGGACTACACAGTGAGCTAAAGGCCAGCTAGAACTACATAGCAACACTGAAACCAAAACAAAGCAAAAGCCTTGAAAACAGTTGCACAAAGAAGTGCTGTGTGGGCCAGCAAGATGCCTCAGTGGTCTAAAGCACCTGCTTAGGCAAGCTTAGGCAGCCGCAGGGACCGCAGTTCAATCCCAGGAAACACATGCTGCACCAACCCTAGCCCCAGGGCAGACTGAGCCAGCCATACTTAAAAAGAAAGGAAGGAAAGAGGAAAGGAAAGGAAAGGAAAGGAAAGGAAAGGAAAGGAAAGGAAAGGAAAGGAAAGGAAAGGAAAGGAAAGGAAGAAAAAGAAAGGAGAAGGGCTGTGAGTGAATGACTTCAAAGTGCTGCTCTGGGAGGATCGGTGCGAGTTCGAGACCAGCCTGGGCTACAAAAGTGAGCTCAAGGCCAGCCTCAACTGCGTAGCGAGACCCTGTCTCAAAAAGACAAAAAAAAAAAAAAAAAGTGCTGCTCTGTTGACACTGTTTTTTTCTTTTCAATTCAACAGTATGTTTAAATATTCCAAAGAAGCCCGGTGCAAAAGATGAGTGGCGGTACTGTAGCAACTGTGCTTGAAAAAGTAAGCCGTAAAATTTTAATTCAACTTAAATTTCAATTTAAAAATAAAAGTAGTAGAATGTCTTTCTGCACTAAGCATGACTATTTGGTAGCACTACTGTTCACTTGGCTTCAACACCAAAACAATGCTTGCCAAAAAAGATAAACCAGTTTTATTAATCAGGATGTGAATATTAAAGAAAACTCATTCTCAAGTAGTGAATGCAGTTACTGGAAAACTTCTCAATAGCTCTGGAACGACTCAGATATGTAAATGCACTTCTCAGTGGTACATTTTATGAACTCTAAAGATTAAGTGATTCCGATGAACATTCAGTGTCCCAATTCAGATGTGTTTTAAGTATAAAATACTCGCTAGATTGTAAATACCAAAAGAGAATGTAAAATAGTTCATTAATAATTTTCTGCACTGATTAGTTGCTGAACCATGAATATTTTGAATATATAACATTGTTGTATTGGTTCTCAGCTCTATGATCAGATGAAATAAAATGCAGTAATAGACTTAATATCACTTTTTTTAAAAAAAACTTTTAATGTGGCTATGGGAAATTTTTAAATTAGACCTGAAGCTCATGTATTGCTATTGGACAGTTATTCTGAAGTAACCAAAGCAAAATTACTTCTAAAAGGTTTGGTAGGGTTGGTGAAATAGCTCAAAAAAATTTCTGATAATATCCCCCAAATCTTGCTAGAGCCTTGGTAGCTGAGGAACTGGATAACTCATTACACTCCAAATCTTTCTCCCGGGATGACATGAACCAGGAAAGCAAGGAAACTTTTCCAGATCAAAAAGGGATCCAGGAAGAAGTGAGGATGTTGTGGGCTCCCTCCAGGGCTGCTGCTGGCTTCCCCACTGGGAGGAGCCACTGAGGCAGAAAATCCCCAGGAAGCCTGGCAAGCAACTGCTTCCCAGAGAACTCTCCAGAAGCCTCCAGGGAGGAGTGAGAGCAAGCCAAAAGAACACAACCCGGAGCAGCGGAAGATGAGAGAGCAGATTGCTCTACGTAAATGAGAGTAAACGGGGTACACAGCTGTGTGCTTTGGCTGGAAATCCTTCAGGCATTTGCCCAAAGCACAGCAAGTCCAACTCCCTCATAATAGCACACTCTCTTGGGGGTAAATGCAATCCCAGCAACTACAAAGGAGTTGCCAAGAAATATTCTTAAAAGTAAAACTGGTACTCACAAGTCCTCAATTTAAATAGAGAAAACTATTAACTTTCTATTTGGGGAAAGTAGAGGATATTTTCACCCATGAAAGAGAAAAGTAGCGTGTACCTTTGCAACCTAATATCTAGTACATGGGCACTTAAGGTTTTTGCTGTCCGTGTTAAGTCCAGTTCCTGCACAGTGCTGGCTTTGCAAGTTAAATCTGCCTTCTCTGGGAACGTGCCTGCTGGGCTCTAAAGCTGCTGTGGGCCTAAGGCCACGTCTTTACCTAAAGGAAAAACTTGTCAGGAAACAGCTGCCCCTAGGGCCAAGTCAGAGCCCCAGGCATTTGCCTCAACTCTGGAAACCCCATGGGGCTGTCCCAGCTCCAGAGCTTTGTAGGACTGGCCTTCATTGCCACTCTGTTTCCCTCCAGGGTCCCCTCAGCCTGACCTCAATTCTCCCAGGACACTCCCCAACAAAATTCCTGCCAATGAAGCTCTGTATGGAGTTCCACTTTTCAATCACCCAGTGTCCCTCACTGTGAAGGCTACATTAGGGCAAGGGTGTGCATGGATATGTATACCCATGTGCACATATACCCATGCACACACAGCAGCAGCATTTGGGTCCCCAAGAGTGACATCTTGGTACTTGTGCCAGCAAATACCAAAGAATGAGCTCCTTCCTATCAGTTCCTATAGGCTATCTCAATTGTGAAGATGACTGCAAAACATCCCTCAGAAGGCCTGAGACCCAAGTGCTAACTAGCCAGGCAGCTGGTTACCTCGCCCATATAGAGCCCTTCAACTAATAATTTCAAAGAAGCAGGCTTCTACTGCCCCAAGAAGGCCAATTAGTTTCAATCTATTCCTTGGCCACAGCCTACACCCCAACCACACAAACTTCCAATAGCAGTCTCACTAAGGGTTGCACAGAGGATGTGTAGGAACAGTGACCTGACCCTGGCAGGTGACTCTCAAAGGAACACCTCCGCAGGAAATGGCCCTGCTGCACACTCACTGCAACCTGCTTTAGCCACCTGGGCTTCCATCACAGGCAGCCATTTCCCCCAAGATGACTGTTCTGGGTTCCTGGTCATCCCACATCTTCTCTTCTTCTCTGGGCCGTCGTCACTCCCTTACCTGGTCCTCGTCAGCCCCTGATACTTTAGCTCAACACCACGAGTATTTTCTCTAAAGTATGTAGAATTAGGGTGTAAATAGAATACAGTTGAGATGAATTGCAAGCATGTCCTTTTATTACACACTAAATCTGACCAGGCTGCATACGTGACTGTTTTCCGTAGCTCCCTGATGACCTTTTCCTCAGTCCCCTGAGAATCTTATTTTCGATCATTCTAAAACTGACCGCCACCAAGCTGCCACAGGTCCTGCTATGGGGAAGTAGAGCCTTCCCAGGAGGGACTCAGATCTAACCCCTGGGGATCAGGTTAAGACCTATCTCCTGTCAACCCTTGCCCCACTCCCTAGGCTGGAGCCTCAGGACAGGGACATGATTTACTAACCCAGCTGGCCATCAGGAGTGGCCCTCAAGCCATCCTACCCATCACCCTGCTCAGGGTGCTGTCACCTTTTCCTGTTCTTACCTTCAAAATGAGGCCTTTGGTTTTGTCGTTGTGTTAATTCAATGAATCATACATATTTATAAATGTAAATAAGAAAACCTTTAAAAGAAAAAAATCATAATCATCCCACCCAGAGTGAACCACTGTTAATATTCTGGTCCATTTCCCTAAAGCCCTTCTCACGTATACGTGTATATATTTCCTCACAAAATTCTAGTTGGGAGGATAATTTACACATAACTGTACGTTCTTTTTTCAATCAATATTCCACAAATAAGAATTTCTTCACGTCTAAGAATTCTGCATAAATGCCACAGTTAATTATTACAGCATACTCTACTATATTCTACTATCATTTGTTTGGGTATTACCCCCATTCAGATGATTTTAGAATTGAACAATTTCAATGTTAAACTTTCTGTGTATTTCAGATCCTCTCCACAGGACAGAGGCCCTTAAATGAAAAAACACTATCACGGGGGATAAACACTCTAGGACTTGATAAATATGGCCAATCTGATTTCAAGTCTTACACTGACAATGAGTGGGGATAGAAGATATGTTTGTATTAATTTGTGTCAGATGACTTGGTGAAACTGAACACTTCTCAAGTTTGTTGAAAAAGTCAATTTTTCTTTGCAACCTATTCACAACCTTTAGGAGTTTATTCATTGGCTCTACATCTACCTTCAGGCCTTCCTAGCATATTCCAAATTCAGCTGCTATGTTATCTATCTCATTTGCTGGCAGTATTTTTCCAATTTTCTTAACTATTAATTTTTCATTAATTTTTGTCCTAATTGTTGGTTAGTGAGTAAACAGACGTATTCGTCTTTTCCTTTGTATTTTCCTTTTTTTTTTTTTTTTTTTCCGGTATGACCAGGGTTCAAACTCACAACCTTGCCCTTGCCAGGCAGGCACTTGTGCCACGGAGCTATCTCCCCAGCCCCTGTAATTTCCCTTTAAGCTTAGAAAATCTTTCCCCCATCAGAGTGTCACATAAATATTTACCTATGTTTTTTCCACTGTGTTAATGGTTTCCACTGACTTGTCACTTTCAAGACTTTTTCTTCGGCCAGCTCAGCCCACCCTGAGGGTGGGGCTGGCATGGCTTGTGTTGCAGGGGAGCAGTTCCCTGTGCCTGCCTAAGCTTGCCTAAACAGGCACGTTAGACCACTGGACTATGTCACCAACCCCCTCTCAAGACATTTCTAATCAGCTTCTTTCCTGCCCTTTCCTCATGCTAGATCATTTTACCTCATGCCTTCCATCCCGTAGAGTCCCCCCATTCTTAGAGGAGGAACAGACGCAATCCCTTTCAAATGACCTCAGATATTTTGGGGAAGGCGCTGCCTGCTAGCGCTTGGCATGATTCTGTTGTCATCTTCCAACACCGTGCATGGAGTCAGGAGGTGGTACCTGTGCCCCCGTGCTGCATGAGGGATGTGCCAGCTTGTGTCCAGTAGGTGGGGGCAGAGGACAAAGCGGTCCAAGCCTTAGAGGAGGACCCTTTGCTCAGGGACACTGGAAACACCCCCCCCCACACACACACACACCTGCTTTCCCCTTTCTCTTCCTCTTGGAAGAGCAGACCTGCTTAAAGAACACCACACCCTAGCCTTGGACTGGTCAAAGCCAACAAGAAAGTACTGTGCAAGACCAAAGGACAGGGAACACACCTGTGTCATCCACTGTATCCGGAGGCACGACACCAGCCTAGAAGCTTCTTGGGGTCCAGTCAATAACTGTCAAAGAATGACTGGAACTATCTTTTCCCTGCCTGTACCCTGAAGAAGAATGGTTATCAAAATATATGTAGACAGTCAGCTGTGTAGTGTTATCCACAAAGGGCTTGAGTTTTTGTTTGTGTTTCTATAGCCAGTGTAGGCTTTTTTTTTTTTTAATTCTTCGCTAACCTATGCCCTACAAACACACTGTTAGTGCTTTAACTTCAGCTCTTCAACTTTCTCCGAGACTCACCATTAAGATGATCAAGTTAAATTCGATGATCTTAAATGTCACTTCTGGCTATAAAATGCCACGATTAAATTAATAACTTAGAGATGAATCCTTTTATCGATGGTTATAAATTCTCTGTCTGAATATGGGCTTGGAATACAGGCCATAACTTACATCTGACTCCTCTGCCGGAAACTAAAGTTCCACAGGGAATCAGAACCATGAATGGAGGCGTTAGGGAGACAGCTCTGTGGCACAAGTGACTGCCTGGCAAGTGCAAGGTTGTGAGTTCGAATCCTGGTCCCCCCCCCCAAAAAAAAAAAAACACAGAACCATGAATAGAACCTGCAAGCCTACTGTGTACAACATAGCCTCAGAAATCATGCTCCAAATAAGCATTTCTCACAACTGGGAAGCTCTTACCAACACGAAACTATATTCCTTACCATGATAAAACAAAGGCTTTATGCAATGATTCTGAAACTTGGTAGCAGTTATTCCCAGCTTTGCAAGGAAAAAACACAAAAATCACGGACAAAGATGTATAGATGAAAGCTGCTTTTCCATAGAAGCCACTAGGGTGGGGATTTCTTACGCTAACCTTGCAGAGTATTCCATCTAGTTCTAATGTAAATAATTAATATTAAAATGAACAATGATCGTCAGACTTCTTTTTCCACAGCCTCAAGAGTTTGGTGGCATGTGTTCAGGCAGTGCCAGCTCATTTGAATATCTGCCTAATTAGGAAGGTGAATCTGCTGCTCCTGCTGCCCGCAATCACATCCTGTGCTTCTAAGCCAAATATAAATGCCTTTTGTATCACCCACTGATTTGGATTCTGCACCTCCCACGCATGTGCAGACAATGCAGAGCTGACCAAACTGTTTCTCTTCTCGCTCCTTCTCCTCCCTCACCAAGGCTTGGCCCTGCTACACAGAGAAGAGCACAGATGGTAGAGAACTATTTTGAGAGTGTGGGGTTTGCGGGAACCACATGAGGGGAATTTGGACCTGATGAACTACTGCGAGGAATGTGATGGCCACAGCCCCGGACCGGGTCCTGGTGCAGGGGATAGGATGATGTCTTACCCTGCTGGACAAATAAGAAAATCTTGACGTGGCTAACTGTGTCCCCGCTTTGGCCTCTTCCACCACGTCTCCTCCATCCTAGCCAGGTGGGTCTCTTCCCTGCCACCAGACATAGCCGTGATTTTGCTCAAGTCCTCCAGGAAATCTTCATTTCCTACATCTGCCTGGGAACTGCCAGCCATTCTCCAAGGCCCACTCATTTTGAATCCTATGTCCCATAAAACTCTCACCAGATCATCCTCACCACAGTAAGATCTCTCCTCCTCCCCCTCTTTTAAGGCATTTGAATTGCCTCAGGGTGCCCTTTATGGAAGTGATTTATGTATAAATATAGGCACCTTAAATTTTATGCAGCTGAAGACAGAGGCACTCTCTTATTCATATTTTATACCCAGCAATGCCTATCACAGCCTACATAAAACTACAGATGAGCAGGAAGCGAGCTACAGGAAGAGAGCAGCTATT
Organism: Myocastor coypus; assembly: GCA_004027025.1. Classification (NCBI taxonomy): domain Eukaryota; kingdom Metazoa; phylum Chordata; class Mammalia; order Rodentia; family Myocastoridae; genus Myocastor; species Myocastor coypus. The sequence continues at coordinate 717 of PVJA010036229.1, read as the reverse complement.
TGCTTTCACAGGTACCTTCTTTCTCTGAAAAGAAGACCTTACTGGAAAATAAGCAGCCTGAAGAACCAGGAATAACAGTCACCAGCCCCTGTCAGCCTATCCCTGCCTTACCTGGCTTACGTAGAAGCCACAAACAAGAGGCTCATGACGGCAGGTGAGGTGGGGACAGGCTAATCAGCACCGACAGCTTTAATCTCTGGTTGTCCAGGGCGGCTCCTTTCCAGCTAGGTCCTTTTTGAGGAGAAACATAGTCTGGGCAAGACAACTGTTAGGAGCACCACAGAGGATCATTGTCCCCCAAGAGGCCATGTCCCATGACCACACCCCATCCCATCCCAACGTCAGGAGTTATTCAACTTCAGTAAACACATAGGAGGAATCCTCAAAATCTGTTCAAAGGCAAATTGCTGGACCTGCTTAGGATTTGGGTTCAGTGGGTTTGAACTGGTGGATAAAATCTGGGATTTCGACTTTGTTTTTAGAAGCCCACTTAGGTAATTCAAAGCTGGTGCTCCTTGGACCACTGTTAGAAAACACTGTCGTATGGAATATTTCAAGGGAGAGGAGCATATACACAATGTCAAAGAGACTCAACTAGACACTGCCCATTCTGCAAAAGGGAAAAATATGTCTTGGTGGAGACCCTGCAAGATGTACTGAGCTCTCAGTACTCGTTGACCAGCAACACATACCAATGTGTCCATGGTTTTCAAACAC
>PVJA010036228.1:0-21247 GCA_004027025.1 Myocastor coypus | reverse complement strand
TCTCGAACTCGCACCAATCCTCCTGCCTCAGCCTCCCGAGTGCTGGGATTACAGGCGTGAGCCACCACGCCTGGCTTAAAAATACCACTTCTGAGTTTTGTGATATTTCATTGTATATTCCTCGTCTTTACCAAAATTTTTATCATGGCTCAAGAGCCTTACCATTTTTCTAAGATAGTTGAAAATTATGAGGTATTTATTTCTAATATCAAAAATACATACTTTTATATTCTGTAACCAAATATTACACAATATTATGCTTTAATATGAATGCATGAGACAATTACAATTTGAATATAACTTAAAATTGTTTGCTAAAGTATTTAATTAAAGGTGTTAAAATATGAACGCTAAGTTTACAACTACACATTATGGGAAATGTAATATTTCATGGTGGTGAATTTTGGTTGTTCAATCTTTTGTGTTTCTCTTGAACTAGGTTTTCAAACCCTAACCCATAGATGATGACATTTATAAGCAGAGTGTTTAGGAGCTGTTAAAACATTATTCATAACTCTTTGTGCTCTTATATACAATGGCATAAAAATTATATTTTCCTCTTCAAGTCAACTTGCTTAATTACAGTTACTCTTATGCAATAGATAGTGGGTTATGGAGAACTCTTCTTTATGACAGACAGCATTATCGTTTTCATAAAGAAGGCATTAGAAAGATTTTTATGCTCTGCCTCAACATTTCCTTCTCTTTTTTCTCCCATATGAGGACAGAATAAAATAATTTCATCTATGATCAAGGAAGTGGCCCCTGGGCTACAAGGATAGCCATGGCCATGACTCATCCACATGGCGGACACTGACAATAGTTCTACAAAGCACTGTACATGGCTCCAAAGTAAATCCTGAGGTGATTTGACTGATCTTAAGTGATACAAAAGTTACGTGTTTTGCTAACAAGGTGCTTAACCTTGACCTTAACCACCCAGCAGAAAGTTTAACCACAAGGCATAAAACAAAAAGCTAGATTAGAATGCTGAGCTGTGAAAGGCTTAAATCAACAGCTTCCAACATTGTCAGTTTTACCAATAGCCCACTGTGTTTATCAAACATTGGATTATGTATACAACTACTTTCTCTTAGTTCAATGAGAAGAAATTTGGTTGTACCAATAATGATTTGAAAAATTACATCTACACCCTGTGCTCTGTATAACTAATAGGAGGACAACAATATGCATTGTATCGAATATTGAAATGTACTGCTAACAGGTTTTGAAACTGTCCCATTGTTATACATTGCTAGTTCTTATTAAAAGTAATAAAAATTAAAATTTAAAAAAAGAAAGTCTCCTTACCCAGAGGGACAAATTATTAAGAAACTTGGTCTTAGACTTATGAGCTTTCAAAGTCATGAGGAATAATTCTTTTGTCGTTTAAGCCAATTAGATAATGATCCTTCTTATAGAAACCTAAATTAAAACATATAATTGTATTTTCAATACAAACATTAAATTGGGAATTTTTTAATCACACAGTTTCATTGAAGGAATACCTGATGGCACAGAAGCTATCAAAAAGACTTAAATACTAAAGCACTAAATTCATATTGTATATAATCTTAAATATTTTTACAGATCATAGGTACAATATTTTGAGGAAAAGGATATAGAATCAGACTTGAATGTTTATTCATATTTTCTGTGACCTAATTTGTATATCCATGTATTCCTTAAATATTATTGAAATATGTTTTTGAGAATCATGTGATACATAGATGTGTTTTTAAAAATTATGAGTAAAATATCTATTTCAATATTTAGTAAATTTATTATTATTGTTATCATAATTATTATTTTAAGGCGGAGGGATTACAGGATATTTAGGGTCTAACTACTAGATCATATTCATCTTGATCTGCCTGTTTATGGCCTCCGAAGAGCTTGGATTACAGGCATGCACCACTATGCCCAGTCAATCGCCATCTTAGCATGCAGTCGATATGGCAGGCATGGGAATCGAACCCTGGCTCCTGTGCCTGTTGCAGGTGCTTTAATCCACTGAGCTATTTGGCCAGCCCAAAATTATGTTTTTTTGTTTGTTTGTTTGTTTGTTTGTTTTTGTCTTTTTGAGACAGGGTCTTGCTAAGCAGTTGAGGCTGGCCTTGAGCTCACTTTTGTAGCTCAGGCTGGTCTCGAACTCGCACCGATCCTCCTGTCTCAGCCTTCTGAGTGCTGGGATTACAGGCATGAGCCACCATGCCCGGAGCAAAATTATGTTTAAAACAGGAATGATCTTGTCAAAATATAAGCCTTATCTTTAGGCTTTCTACTAAATCTGGTATTAGTACTCAGGAAACAAGGACTATGAAACATACGATAGAAGTTAGAATTGCAAGATATGGAAGGCTGAAAATATTTTGTGAAATTTTAGATTTCTTATGCTGAAGTTAATGATGATTTTTTGCATATAAATAGAGTACAAGGGTCAATTTTTCCTACTAGGAACAAACAACCCAGATAATAGGAGGATTGATTAATGTTTTTCTCGTGGGGATTTATTTTAAAATTATATTGTCAAAACTAAATCATGTTGTTTCTGTCGTTAGCCTTTGCTAGTTCTTAAAATCAACCAAAAGAACAGCCAGAAGTCAAAATTTTGATATCATAATACTGCTCCACTTTTCCTCTAGAGCTACTAAAAGAAGTCTTTTCTGAAGTTGTCAAGAGGGTCAGAAATGTCCCAACAATCTCAGTTTCCTAATGTCCAAATATGACATTCAATAGACAAAGACTGTAGGTCAAATGTATTCTACTAATATGTTCTCAACACATATTACTACAAATAAGATAAGTCCTAAAGAAATGAGAAGCAATATTAAATATGAAAATTTCACAAGAGGAAATCTGTCTTCTCATAGTAGATGATGTAAGTGGTATGCTAAAAAGAATCAAATTGTGTCTATCTATTTTCTAAGACTTCTGGCATTTTTCTAAATTTATTTAATATATTCAGAAACCATATTCTTTTTACAGACAGTTTGTAAGTATCAAGCTATCTTAATTTGCTCCAAATCATTGTTATCCTATGTAAAGTAGAAGTATTTTACCTGAGCAAATATTATAACTTTCTTATTATGAAATGCAATGAATTACAGTTGGCTTTTTATCACAATGAAATGTAAATGTTTCATCACGTATTCAGAACAATTTGACTTTTTTTCTGAAGCTGTCAGTCATTGACAAAATAGCTTGTGTGAAGGGAAGGTTAACTTTAAGACTTTTGCTAAAATCTAAAGAACACGACTATTTAACAAGAGCTGAATTAAAGTTTGAACAGCACTGCTTTGTCTAGTGGGACTTCTGGTATTCCTTTTGAAGGATATTCAGGGAGACAGCTATAAAAACGCAACAAGCTGACTGAAGTTTGTAAATTAATTTAGCAATTGCTATGACAAAGCAACAGGCATAGAGCTAGCTAATAAAATGTGCCAATCATGTACCCTTTAAATAAAGGAGCAAGAGAGCAGCTATTGTATACCATAACAGGGCTGCAATGTTTAATCTTTTCTTTCAGATATGACCTTGTATAATAAAATTCAGGTTGTTTTCTGGGAAATAACTTACTACCGTATAACTCTTATAATTTCAACACTTCCTTCTCTTTTATGTTTAATATTCTTAGAAATGTTGAATTATGTTGAAATGACAATAAAATGATTATTGATTCACAGAGAGATGGATCCTCACATGTTTTGACAGAACATGTAAACATACATTTTCCACAATTTTATTAAATGTGGTCCGTTTTAGATATAAACAGATCTCTACTTAGGAATTTGAAAAATGATGAATGAGAAGGGGATCAAATATTCTATCATATTGATTAACTACATAAATTTTAACTTTATTTATTTATTTATTTATTTTTGTGTATTATTTATTTATTGGTTGATTGATTGATTGATTGATACTGGAATTGAATTTAAGACCGTGCACTTGTCAGGCAAGTGCTCATTCTACTGAGTTATCTCACGGCCCAATTTTTCTTTCATATCTTGTGTTTTTAAAACAAGGCCTCTCTACTGACTTCAGGTTGGCTTTGAGCTCACTTTGTAGCCCAGGCTGGTCTAAAATTGGCACTGATTCTCCTGCCTCAGCTGACTGAGTTCTGGGATGCCAAGTGTGTGGCACCATTTCAACTGATTACATCAATAAAACAACATAAATATCTGCTTTGTTTCCACATCAATAAACTGCACAAATGACCAGTACCTTATGTCTTGTTCTTTCCATCTAAATAAGGGTTTCATATTTCTGGTGATTAATATTATAATTAGAATACAGAAGATAAATATTATAACTATATACAAATAATTATATTTTAAAATACACTACTATCAGGATAAAAATAAAATCTTTAGAAAAGCTATAAATGTAGCAAATACTCTGCACACAAAATAAATTCATTTGTATGTAACACATATATACAAAATCAAAAGGACTACTTTGTTTTTTTTTTTTTTTGTCTTTTTGAGACAGGGTCTCAGTATGCAGTTCAGGCTGGCCTTGAGCTCACTTTTGTAGCCGAGGCTGGTCTCGAACTCACACCGATCCTCCTGCCTCAGCCTCCCGAGTGCTGGGATTACAGGCGTGCACCACCACGCCCGGCATACTTTGTTATTAATGTAACATTTTCACAGACTTTTTTTTAGCTTTTGATCAGAATATATTGTAATTTTTAAAGAGTTCAACTTCTTAAAATTTGAATCACAATTTTAGGATTCACAGAGACTTTAGAAAACAATGAAAATATATACATATGCACAATGGGATGCTAATTAATGTGTATATTCATGGATTTAATTAAAGTGTACATTACTTCAAATTCTTGGGTGGTAATTCTAAGTTTACAGTATGTCTTAGAATTATTTTATCTTATTTTATGTATTTTAGTACAGGGTCTTTCTACAAAGATCATACTAACTGATCCTCTTGTTTTCAGCCTCCCAAGGGCTGGGATTACAGGCATACACGCATGCTGCCATGGCCAGTCTCATTTGCCATGTTATTGCATCCTGGGCGCAGGGCTGGCACAACAAACTGGGGATGGAACTGCAGTTACTGTGTCTGCCTAAGCTGGCGCTTAAGTCTGCTGAGCTATCTGGCTGGCCCTTAGAAATATTCTAGCATACAGTAAATTGTGATTAATTATAGCAAACAATCTTTGCAATTAACAAAGCTTTTAAACTTATTCCTATTAAAATTTTGTATCCTTTGATCAACATTTTTCTAATCCTCCCTATATATTAACACACACTCATATGTATTTCAAACACATGTGATAAACATAATTTTCATTTCTTAATTTAAAAGAATCTGTCCATGTTATAGTCAATGAATCTAAATGAGGCCTCTGGATTTAACATTGTGTTCTTTGTGAAATCACTGGTATAAGCATGGTTTTTATGATTTATTTTACAAAGCCCTTAGTCCACTGTACATCTGTTGTTTGAGTTGTGTCTGCAATATTCACATCAGAGATCAATCAGCTTCCCTGGTTTAATGCAATCCAAGGCCATATGTTTCATCTTTCTATGGCTGAATGTTGGACAATTTTGCCTTTGAGTAAGCTTCCTCCTCCACATTCATTATATTAATGAGATTTTTGTCTGGTCACAGATGCTACTGAAATCCCATTCTCCTTACTACAAGCATTCAGCTGATATTTTTCTAACACGAATGTATCTTGAGCTAGGGAGACCAAATGCTTGCTGTCATCCTTTGGATTACCACAAATATGCCGGCTAAGCAGCTGTGATTGAAAACTGCATAGGACGTGTACCTTTCTGGTTATTTGAAATGCAGAATGTTCTGTGGTGTGGGGTGTGTGTGTGTGTGTGTGTGTGTGTGTGTGTGTGTGTGTGTGTGTGAAGTGTTCTTCCTTTAGTTTAGGATAAATATCTGATAGTCAAGAATCTTTCACCACCTAATTATCCAAAGGCTTAAGAATTCTCATTAGTGACTCCATTTTGTAACGTAAATTTCTCATTGATGCTTACCTTTGTCAATGTACATGTTCAAAGCCCTCCAACTTCAGATATTATTCAAATTACATAGAAAGTAATCAAAATACTACTGTCTACTGTCTCATCACCACCTTATTGAGAATGCCTTCCTTATCCATTCAGAATATGAAATATAAACACTGACACAAAAACTTTGTTTCTTTCTATCTAAACACAGCTGAATTGTGAGTGCTAAATTTTTTGGCTTCTGCTGTCAGACTTTTACAATTACATCTTACGTTTAAGCACCTTTTCTTTAATGTTTCTTCACACTGTCCACATTTCCTCAACCTTGTAGGAAACTAATGATATTGATAATTACCCACACAGTCATAAAGAGGATGGAACACAGTCTGTTAAAATGTGGAGAACTACACTCAGAATAATGCCTGGCGTACAATAATCCCTCTGTAAATGTTAAAGTGTATCCCTGTTTAATTTGATACATTAGTATTGTACTTTGTGGTTCTCAAAGCATTTGCTCAAACACAACCAGCAGTGATACAGGCACAGAGGAGTCATTTTCAATACTTAAAATATGATGAAATATTACTGGGTGAAAGATGAAGTGTTGTACTTTATTTTCTTTCATAAAAGGAACAATAACCTAAATCAGTGCAGATGAAGGTAAAGAGCCATTGGAGATGGCCACATGAGAAAAAAGCATTTGCTTTTCACATCCAAGAAAAACAGGTATATGCCAGATTGCAATAGAAAGAACACGTCAGATTCAAAAAAGAAATCATGGAAAGAAAAAAATCCCCTGAAAACTCACGTCTACCAAAATCCTATCTATTCAGTGGATATAGTGTAGGTGAATAAAACAGCACAATAAGGTGGAAAAAGGATGGGGCTGAACTGGAACTACCTATCCCTCATAGTGGCTTCTCTGGAGGAATGCTATGACTTTTTCCTGTACTTTATTTATTTTTTTATATAAGGAATAAAATAATGTCTTCTATGAGAATTAAAATAAGGGAAGAGGTTAAAACAGTAAGTTACATGTTATGTGCTACTTTTCTGCCACATTAATTACAGTGTATGAACTATTGTACAACTGGTTGTGATTCACTATCAATTTTCGTTACTGATGGAAGAAAAACATTTGGACCTGCACGGACTTGAAGGTTTGGGACTGGTAGTATCAATAAGAAGCATGAATAAGCATGAACTGCAAGATGAATGCAACAACATTCTTATAGTCCGCTGTAATTGTTGTTCTAAAAAGTGAAACTCATTTGATTTTGGAACCTACTATCAAACATTCTGATCCAGGATATATAGAGATAGCATTCTGAGCATACCCTCTATATGATCTGTCAACCAAGTTCTATAGCTCAAGTCACAGTTTTTGTTTCTATCCTATCCCCTTCTTCACAATCACTGCATTTTACTTTTCCAAAAGGGAGGAAGAAAATTGGAACATTATAATTGCGACCCGAAACAACTGCCCCTTCTTCCGCGTACAATGAACAACCAATTGTCGCTCTGTGGATTTTTGCCAACTGTGTTTAGCAGAGGGGACCTCGGACCATGAATAAAAAGCACTTAGGAGGGCAGAAGCTCTTTTTTACTGCTACTGAGAATTATAAATGTAAACTTTTCCAAGTTATAGTTGAGGCAGGAAGTAGCACTATGATCTCAAAACTGATAAAGAGGAAAAGGAAGGACCACCAAGTGTCCTGCGTGGGGACTGGAAAGAACTCGTCAAAAGCAGCCTGCATTGACTCCTCCCAGCTAGCCTGAGCCACCTCAGCAGGTATTTCGCTGAGAAGCAATTATTGACTCTTTCTACATAAAACTTACTTCGATGTTTTGAACACTTCTATAAAAGAACATTTTCCAAAGTCCTGTGAGAAATCTATTTGCTCTTAATTCTTGTAGATTTTTTTAAATACATGACAACCTGTTGTGCAATACAATTTTTGAAAGGTTTTAAACGTCACACGTCTTATGTGAAAAATGGAGTACCACAGTTAGAACGACACACATTTAACTGAAAGCTCAGGCCTTCAGTATGTATGCACTGGCTTTATATGCTACACCTAGAATTCAGTGATTTTAAAGATTGGGTTCATGTAGAGATTTTCATTGCCAAATAATGAGCTTATATTCAGCTCAATTTATCATACGCAAGTCACAATTCCTCTTTTTGTTTTATAGAATCAGTATATCTCCTTAAACGAGATCATTCTCATTCCAAAGACAAAGATGAAGAAACAAATTAATCCAAATTTTGCTCTAAATCTTTCTTTGCATGGTCTTCCTTTCTTTTCCTTCAGAATGATTTACTTATCTCAATACTCACAGACAATTGCCATGTGTCATTCATAGGTATAAAGATCAGGCACATATACATAGGTTCACTTTACAGAGTCATCTTAATGAAATAAAGCATCATTGCCTTAACTTCTGTTAGCTCATCCCCATGTAATTTTATTTTCTTCATAGGAAGATTACAGTAACATATCCAAAACTCATTCCTGTTTATTTCTACTGTCAAATGTTCCTCACACTTGAGTATCATATTATATTATTAATCTTTAAAGCTGGATTTTGAGCCACTGTTCTTTTTCAATTTACAAAGTAGCAACTATTGCCATTATAGTCATCTCAAGGATTTATCTGTTCACATTTAGTATTCAATTAGTCCCAAAATGAGAATTATTATTACCTCTTTTCCCCCTCGGTTTAACAATATGAAAACACGACAAGTATTTGTTTACATCTAAAAGGGAAAGTTATCCTGCTACTTGATAAACTGTAAATGCTACTAAAAAGATGTCAAATAATTGAGTGAAATTTAAATAAGAAAGGCATACTTTATCATTCATGGATTTACCCTCATTCTGAATGTTAATTAAAAGTTTTAAGTTAGTTTTGCGAATTAATTGAAAAAAAATCACTGTGTTTAAATTATAGCTTCATGATGTCATCCTTGCAAATATCCTATCATTGAGGATAGTGTATGAGTAGTAGCTAAAAATGATAACACAAAAGACTTGCTATTTTGCCACTTCTGTGATGTGAAATGTTGGGTAAGGTTTTAACATTTTTTTATGCCTAATTGTCCTTGAATAGAACCAGAATGCTGAAGGGAGTTTCTGTGTTATAATAAAACACTTAGAAGAACCCTTGTAATACTTAGAATCTGATCAATTTTAGCTGCTAAGTAAGAACCTATTTATCATATGCTGGTTCTTTGTCTGCATACACACATGAATGTTCCAAGAGTTTAAAACAGCAATATCAGTCACTCAATACATTTTTAAATACTCATTACATTTCTCACGTACTGAGCAAGTATTTCTTGATGAGGTGCTCTGAGCCTGGAAGTAGCATGCTATAAGTTTGAAAGGTGAATCATTTGTGATCTTGAAACTGATACTTTGCAGGTGTGGAGAAAAATAAATGACTCATTAATAATTAAATATACTAATATTATTTAGATGAATGCTGTGAATTTTCTGGAGATAAAAAGTGACCACTTGTATCCTTTAGACTGTAGGGTTAAGAAAAGTCATTGTAAGTAGAGATCTGATATAAAAAGCGAGAGATAGGAAGAAACTTACAATTGGGATTTTCCAGGGAGAGGAATACCTAGCAAACTCAGAGGCCATAAAAGAAGAATAAAATGGTATGCACATAAGGATCAAAGAACAGACTAGGGCTATAGTTTCAAGTGTGAGGGGAACTCCTTGGAGGACAAGTAACACAGTACTGCCACCAGGCCACTGAAGAAGTCTGAATTTTATTTCAAGGCAATAGAATAGCACTGGAGGGGCTTAAAAAAGAAAGTGCATAATCTGATTTGTGTGGTAAAATTTCACACCACTACTGTGTGGCGAATGGATTGCAAGTGTGGAAATGAGGAGGCGAAGACAAGCGTTAGGAAGCAGTTTCAGTTCTCCAGGTAGAAGGCTTGGTTAGAGCGTAAATGTATCTAGGAACACTGACTTACCCAGAGCTATCACTCCAGAAGAAAATCATATCCTCGCTAATTTCATTAGTGCATTATTCTAATTAATTAATTACTACATGGTCCTCTGCACACAATTAGAAGTTGGAAAGTTGAGCACGGCTTAATATCGCAAGTGACAAGGTGTTAGTATATCAGACTATAGCTCTACGACTTCATATCAACAATGTAAACAGTTTCAATGGCATCATATATGACACTTTGTTTTCCCTCATTCTTTTTTATTTTGTCACATACAATGACATATTTTTAGTGTTTAAGCACATGAATAGCAGCAGAAACTGCTTTGAAAGTTTGACAGTCTATGGAAGAATGTAAAAGCAGAACCTTGTGAAATGAAAAGTTTGAGTACTTATACAACGCTGGAAAATTCTTTTGGGTAAAATAATTTGGTTGATGTATTTAAATTAAAAGTTTCTGGAAATGGTGGTACAGGCCTATAAGCCCAGACCTGGGAAGGCTGAGATAAGATCACTATGAGTTCAACGTACGTAGTGAAACCCTGTATCAAATACGTTAAAAAATTAAATTAAAAGTCTCCAAGTAACATACATTAAATTCTCATTCTCTTTACTAATTTAGTGCAATTCTGATGAAATCTATTAATGTCATAAGTACAAGACATTCGCTTACCCATATAATACTTAGGAATATCCATATACATTTAATGAAAACTATTAAGTACAAGTTCCTATCAACGCTCTGAAAGATTTCATAAATTTTTGAGGATTAGGTCATAAAAACTGTTTTTTTTTTTTTTTTTTAATACATTATGGTCAGTGTGAAAGTAGGGCCAAGTAGAAAGTTGTCACAGAGGATGACAATAGGTCAACTCTTGTAACTTTCACATTTAGAGAGCACTGCATAGAGAAAATGCCTAAGCTAACTCTTAAAGGAGTAAGTAATGGTATGGAAGATGAAGAAGCAACAGAATGGCTTCTCTGGCATGGTGAAATCATGAATAAAATAAGTGTAGCCTAATTGTGTAAAAGTATTTGCTAAGTGATTGTACAAATGCATGGTGAGAGGTGGGAGGTGTTACATCACAGAGGTATCTGCAGAAAGCTCATAAACATTGGCTTACTTTTCTTTATGGAAGGGACTGTGTTAGTAATTAATATCAATATATAATGATAGAGAAAAGGAAAATGAAAAATAAGCATTAAGCAATGATTTTGTAAAAGCTAATGTTAATTACATGCACAAAAACTTTGATATAACTAAAAGTATAACATTTGGTCAAAAATATGAGAAATAGGGGCTGGGGAGATAGCTCCGAGGCACAAGTGCCTGCTGGGCAAGTGCAAGGTCGTGAGTTCGAACCCTGGTCCCACCAAAAAAAAAAAAAGAGAAATATTATTTAATTCAATTTTATTTTGCTTTTAAAGTTAAAATAGAAACAAAAACAAATAGAAAAAAGACAGAATCAGGGTAACATACAATAATATATAAGTTACAGTTTTTCAAATCAGGAACAGCTAATTAGCAATTGTCGTATTGTGTATTTTTTGTCATCAAAATTGTTTCTCAGATTAACAGATACAGTTATGCAACATTGAATAAGTAATTGAATATTAATGCTTGCTTTAAAGAAATATTAATTTGTTTCCTTGTGTTGTTTTTACAGTTCATTTTAAGGAGCACATAATAATTGATAAGACATTAGGAAGAGTACACATTTATAAGACCAAGAAGAGAAGTATTCAGCCATGGATTTTGTATGGCACATTGCTGACTTTGATGCAATTGTTCACCTCACAGATATTAGCATACAATTAGTCAGGATGCAAATTCTACACATTAACTGCTATATTTCAAAATGCTGACAGAAAGTATTTGCCCAGTCACCTCAGCCATCCTGTATATATACTTGTATGCTTTCCCCCTTCCCTTTTTTACTTCTGCCTTCTTTCTCTTATCTTCACTGTTTAGTCCTTAAGTCTAGTTTCTTTCCATTTTACTATACCTATTATACCTTTCAAGTTTTACTTATTTTATTTTAGGTTCTTACACTAGGGATACAATACAACATTTACATATGTGTATCTGATTTGTTTCGCTTATGAGTAGAGCGTCTAGTTGCATCCACATCCCAATTAGGGCTCAGAATTTGTCTTTCTTTATAGCTGAGTGATACTCTATCATAACAAAACACTACATAAAATATTATAGTAAGAGACACATGACCCGTAAGGTCCCTCAAAATAACGCTCTCCAAGCCTAATGCACCTCATCATTCTTGCCAGTTCCTGAAGTAATTTCTGATCTTCCAGAAGTACTTGCTGAAGTCTTCCAGAAGTACTTGCTGAAGTCTTCCAGAAGCACTGCCTGCAGGTACAGCCTGAGTCAATTCTAAACATTTACTTCCATGGTAGTTTTGACCTTGGAGAGGAGGCTACACACAGCAGAATGCTGCTACAAGCCTGCCTTTCCAGCAAGAGAGACTTAGCAGCAGCATATACTATGTTCTTAAAACAGCTCATAAAAACACTTCTGAGAAAAGACTTCCAGAATTCCTTTGAAAAAATAGCAAGAGATGCCGTGCATCACATGCCATGGGGGCCCCCACTCTGGGGGTGCTGAGAGGATAACCGAGTCTGGTTATGATGTTGCATACCCTTAATCTCCGCACTAGGGAGGCTGGAAACAGTAGGATCACTAAGGGTTCAAACTGAGTAGTAAGACCCTCTACCAAATACATTAAAAACAAAGCAAGAATGATAGTATAATTGTACTTGAGAGAAGAGGAATCACGTCTTTTGTACTAATGATTGTTTAAATTTCAACGTTTACTCTATTTTTAAGTCAAATGTTTGATCATGTCTGCTCAAATGCAAAAACTCATGTATGCACATGTACATACAGGAATATAAATTAGAAATATGACAAATATATAGAAACCAATATTTATGTATACCTGTCAGCCTCAGAACTGAGAGGATTCAATAGCCAGGCAGGTATAATTTGATTTACATTCTATTCAAATTAAATTCAAGGTAGAAATTTTAAGATATTCAGGATAAATAAAAATAGGACAATTTTTAAGCTACACAAAATAAATGTTGAATTATATCAACTCTGGAGTAAGTTAACCTTTTCAAATTTATTGTTGCTGTATGTATGAAATGTGTGGTGATGTCAATTTTACTCAATACATAATGTGAATTAATGAATTACAACATATACTTAGCTTTATAATTATTAATTTTAATGATAACACACATATATATGATTTACATGTTTTTTGTTTGCTATGCGATTTTCACAGAATATCAAAATTTTTTAAATACTAAAATTTGAATAGCTTTTAGGTGATTTTAATGATGTCACCAGAAATAATTTCCATAGTTTTTAAATTTTGCAACATTCCACAAGATTGTGAAGATAATGAGAATATAGTTACTTCTAAGCTATTTTTATTACCTCCCTATACATAATATTGTCTTTACCTTGGGGTTTATTATATTACCGAACATAACTTTACTTGATTTAACATTATGAAGTTTTACTGGTGATGACTGTCAATCTATGTAATGAAGTCTATCCAGTAAAAAAGCTTTTGATTGCTATTGTATTTGCTCTCCAGTGAACATTAATCAGATATGCATGTTTGATTTTTATTTACTGTTTTTTGTATTTCTTCTTTTTCAGTATTTTAGGTAAAGGTCTACAGGGTGCTGAGGGTCTCAGTACTAGATCAGACTCATAGTGATTCGCCTCCTTACAGCCACCCAAGAGCTGGGATTGGGGTGTGAGCCACCACACCCAGTCTCAATTGCTATCTCAGCTTGTCCGAGGGCTAGGGCTGGAATGGCAGACCTAGGAATCAACTCCTGACCCCTGCACCAGCTTACAGGTGCTTTAATCTGCTGAACTATATGGCCCATCCTGCTGTTCTTTCTTATGACCCTTTTTTGTTTTCTCCATTCATTTTTTTGTTGTTTTCTGGATTTTATGTTATTTTTTCCTAAAAATTGCAGCTTATTTTGATTTTTTCTTTAGAAAATTATATGAACTAGTATGATTTAAAAGCATTACATAACAGTTATTCTGCTCTTTTTCTTTTTAAGTTCAACAGGTGAGAATAAAATCAAATTGTTTTGTGATGCCATTGATACTTAAAATTTATAAATAATTTATCCAAGGAGTTAAATTTTCATTTTCCCCATATATCTCCTTCAATTTTTATTATACATTTTAATGTATTTATTGAAATATGAAATTTACCAGCCAATGAGATAGCTCAGTAGACTAAAGCACCTGCTTAAGTGAGTTTAGACATGCTCAGGGACTATGGTTTGATCCCTGACACCACACGTCGCAAAAGCCCTGCCCTGAGAGTAGGCTGAGCCAACCAGAGACTAGGAGTAGGGGCCTATGCCTCTAATACTATAGCTGGGGAGGATGAATGCAGGAGTATCACCATAAGTCTAAGCTGTGCAGTGAGACCCTGCAACAATATATATATATATATATATATATATATATATATATATATATATTACATCTAGTGTTATTATTTTAATGTTATGCAGTGTTATATGTTGCCATTTTTAATTTCTTTTTAAAATTTTTACAGAGCATCAACAATAATAAAAATATGTCAGAACAAATACAATTTCACTGAACAAGATTATAACTATACAGCAATTGTTATACTGTATATTGTTTTCGCCCAGTTGGTTGCTCAGGTTACCCTATACAAGCATGCAAAAATTGGTCAAAAAGAAAAGAAAAACATTAATGATTCTTTTCAATGGACGAGTGTAAATCACCAGGCCAATCGTTCTTTCTTTTCTTTTTTTAACTTTTTCACATATCACACATTCTCTTGTTTTTTTTTTAATTTCAAAAATTCTTACCTGTCCACACAATCAGTGATATTATAAAAATGTTGTGTTTGAATATTGACACCCTAAAGTTTTTGTTACAGTTTGACCAGATGAAAGCACACCCAGAGAACTGGTTATGGCCTCGGTAGCAGAGTGCCTGTGTGTGAGCCCAGGAGCCAAACTATGTTTGCTTTGGTCAGACAGCAACTGATTGGTTGTGTCAGAGAAAACAAAACAGTGTAAAAGAAAATCACTTCCTTCATTTTTACAGCTACAATGTGCTCTTCTTTTCTTGGCCACATCGTTACAAACCGTCCATACTTTGGACTTTATGGTTTATACCAGAATCTTCCACGAGTAAAATCTTTGTACTTACACAAAACCATATCTCCAATATGTTAACATCTGCAGCTTACAGATGGCCTGGCTTTAGACTTCCCAGCATTTATAATTGCATGAACCAATTTCCCTAATAAAGCTACTCTAATTTATTTATCTCTCTGTATATATCCTCTTGCTTGTGTCTCTGGAAAAGCCTGACTTATACAACCATTATGGTAATTTTGATCTTATTTTGAAAGCAAATCAATTGATAAAATTGCAGTATTTAATTATATACATATTGGTTTAATTTAATAATTCTAGATTACTCAATCTATTAGAATTGCAATGGATATGTACATCTACCTATAAAATGTTTCATATTATTTAGTGCACAGTTTTTAAAGTAGCTTTGACATGATAACTTCTTATTAAATTGGCAAGAATCAGGTTAGCAGTGACACAGAACATCTCAATGTACAGTAGTATATCATAGTACTATAGTATTCTATTCTTATTTATTTGCACACTCTTTTTTATAATTTATTTTTCCTTTTTATCTCATGTTTTATGTGCATGCTAGACATTAACATATTTGTTGAGGGGCCCGGCAGGATGGCTCAGTGGTCTAAGGCGCCTGCTTGGGAAAGCTTGGTCGGCTTCAGGGACCGCAGTTAGATCCCTGGCACCACATGCTGCGCCAGCCCTGCCCTTGGGGTAGGCTCAGCCGGCCATAAAAACGAGTGAATAAACAAATAAAGGTTCTGAAAAAAGAAAATAAATAAATAAAAATTAAAAAAAAAACGTATTTGTTGAAAAGATTGATATGCAATGAAATCTGATTACATTTTGAAAATGCTTTTGTTGCTGTTCAAGTTTCCACATTTTTGTTTTTTGTACTCTCGAGATATTTCATTAGCTAGTTCCTTTATGTGGCTCTTAACTCCAATTTATATTTGTCACTATTATAAAGTATTTGGAATACTAAGAATGATCATCTTGTATCTTAGAATGTTGTGTATTTATCAGTAGCTATTCTCATATATACACTATATTTAAATACCTTTAATTGTTTTTCAATCATATTACAGTGTTACAGTTAAGATATGCATAATGATAACAAATAATTATGATAAAGAATGTATACGTATACAATATTTAAATTGGTTCTTTTAAAATTATTTTTACCATCCCTTCGACCCTTTCCCATTAAGAAAGCTTGGTTTCCATTTTTTCTTTTATATATATATATATATATGTAAAATAATTTATATAATTACATATTTATATATAATATAAATAATGTATGTATAATACTTATTATATATATATGTATATAACTTTTACTCTCTTTACCTTATCCTTTCCCCCCTTTGTTCTCCCTCCAATTTGCACATTTTTTTCCCATTTCACAATGCCCATTATACATTTTGGCTCTGGTTTAAACTTTAAATTCTCACACCGGATAATTAAGATTGTTGATATACATCATAATCTCTTTCACCACAGGGAACTTATAACTATACATGACATAGGCTAGTTCATCTATATTCCATGTTCTGATGCCCTCCTTTCAACCCCTCTTCCAACATTATTTCTAAGTTTTTTCCTTTTCACCATTCATTCATTTTCCCTTCCTGCCTTCTTTCACCCCGACTCCTGCTCTCCTTTAAGCTGATTTCTTCATATTACACAGTAGAATACATTTTGGTTATTTTTGATACTTTTCAATTTTGCACACCAGAGACACAATGCAGTATTTACATATGTATGTCTGATTTATTTTACTTAAAAGCATAGTCTCAAGGTCCACCCATTTAGCTATAAATATCTCAAATTTGTTCTTCTTTGTGATAGAGTAGTACTGCTTTGTTTAATAAAATACATTTTCCCTTTTTTACTCCTTCACACTTGAACGCCTTTTCCAATTTACCCTCTTTACCCTTCTCCATTCTGTCTGTTGCAGCTACCATTCCATGGCTTTAATAACTGTAGCTACTTAGTCTACTCAAAAAAATAAATCTTTGTCTATATTATACATTCACCAGTTGATCAGAACTTGGGCTATTTCCAAGATTTGGCTATTACTAACTGTACCGTCATAAGCATGGGTGTGCATATATCATTATGGTATGCTGTTCTTAATTCTTTTGAGAAGATACCAAGGAGGAGAACATCTAGTCACATGGATCCTATAGAACTACTTTTCTGTGGAATTTCCACACTGATCTCAACTGTACTTGTACCAGACTAAATTTCCAGCAACAATGGAGTAGGGTTCATTTTTCCTCCGTGATCGAGCCAGCCTGTATTTTATGTTGACTTCTTGGTAATTGACATTCTTTTTGGGGGTGAGATGGAATCTCATCAGTATTTTAATTTGCTCTTTTGTGTATGTGCAGGGTCTCACTATGCAGTTCGAACTCATAGTGACTCTCTTGTTTTCAGCGATAGGAGTACAGGTGTGAGCTATCGTGTCCAGACTCAGTAGCTGGTTCAGTATATCCGGGGTGAAGCTGGTGTGATATGTTGTGCCTAAGCAGGCACTTAGCCTGTAGAGCTACCTCACCAAACCTTAATTTGCATTTCTCAAATGACCAGTGATGCTGAACATTTTTCATATGTTTATTTGTCATTTATATCTCTTCATGTGAGGAGCGTGTAGTCATCTCAGACATCTATTTTAAGATTGTTTTTAAATTTGGAATGTTGATGTTTTTAGTACATTATATAACCTCGATACTAATCTTTTTTTCTGCAAAGAAGCTGGCAAAATTATTTTCCACACCGTGGGCTGTCTCTTCAATTTGTTGGCAGTTTCCCTTGCCGTGCAAAAGCTTTTTAATTAGATGAGATCTCATTTGCAATAAGTCTATGTTACAGTTTTGGGAGTATGGCCATTTTCAATGTATTTGTCCTTTATACCCAAAAGCAAGGGATACCTTTATATTTTCCATGTTCTGTATTGCAAACTGCGTTGGTTTCAGGTATTTTATTTTGGGGGGTGCTATTTTGAAAGGTGTTTCCATGATTTCTCTGTACTTAGTTTTTTGGTCATGTACGTGGAACTATTCATTTTTGGATGATAACTTTGTATCCAATTAGGCTACTGGATTTGTTTATTAAATCTAGAAGTCTTTCAGTAACAGTCTTTAAAGCCTTCCATGTAGTGTATCATGTCATCATTAAATGACAATTTTAATTCTCCCTTTACTATTATTAATCCCTTTATTTTTTTCTCTTATCTAACACCTTTGGCTAAAGTTTTCAGAACTATATTGAATAACAGTGGTGCTAGTGGAAACTTTTGTCTTGTATCTTTGTTTTTATCCATTTCGTATGATGGTGGCTGTTGTTTTCTCATCGATGCTTTGATCAGGTTGAGAAAAAACCTCTGTACTACAATCTTCTCTAAAGGTTTTTCGTAAATGGATCCTGGACTCAGTCAAATATTTTTCCTTCATCTAAAGAGATGATTTTACGGTATGGTGTCATGGTGCATGACATTTATTTGTAGTTTGGAGCCCTCCCTGTGATGAATCCCACTTGAATGAGATGTATAATCTTCATGGTTTATTGCATTTTATTTGCCAAGATCTTCTTTAAAAATTTTCATTTAGGCCCAGCAGGATAGCTCAGTGGCCTAAAGTGCCTGCTTAGGAAAGCTTAGGTGACTGCAGGGACCGTGGTTTGATCCCACGCACCACATGCTGTGCCAGCCCTGCCCTCAGGGCAGGCTGAGCCAGCCACAAAAATAAAATAAACAAACAAACGAAAGTTCGGAAACAAAATAAATAAATAAATAAATAAATAAATAAATAAATAAAAACTAAATTATTTTTTTTTTCATTTATTTTCACTGGAGAGAGTTATCTGCAGCTATCTTTTGTAATTGGATCCTTGTCTGGTTTTGGTATCTGGGCAATGCTTGCTTTCAGCATTAAATTTGGGAAGATTGTTTTCCTTTCTACTTCATTAACAAAATTGAGAAATGGAGATAATAGTTCTTCTTTGAATTTCATGTAGAATTCATCAGTAAATAATTCAAGACCTGAAATTTTCTTTGTTGGTAGGGTATTTATTTTTTATTCAGTTTCATTGTTTAAAATTGTTAAAGAATTTTGTAACTTTTTTATTCAGCACTGGTGATTCATGTTCTAGAAATTTGCCCACTTCTTCTGCACTTTCCACTTTATCAGAATACAAGTTCTCAAGTAGATATAGATGATTTTCTGGATTTCTGCAGGGTCCATGGAAATTTCACCCTTTTCATTATTAATTGCATAGATTTGAGTCTTCTCTTTTCTCTTTTGTAATGACTCAACTATGGGATTGTTGCTTTTATTTAATCTTTCAAATAAATCTTTCATGCATTGATCCTTGTGTTCTTCAATTAGTCTCCATTACTTTCATTTCTACTCTATCTTTAGAGAAGTTAGAGCCAGGCATGGTGGTGCACATCTGGAATCGCAGCACTTCGGAGACAGAGATAGGAGGATCAGTGTGAGTTTGAGACCACCAGCTTCAGCTACAAAAGTGAGCTCAAGGCCAGCCTGAACTGCATAGCCAGACCCTGTCTCAAAACGAAAAAAACAAAACAAAACAAAAACAAATATGCTTTCAGCTTGATCTTTTTTACTTAAAAATTTTGGATTCAACGTTAAGTTAGTCAACTAAGCTCTCTGTATTTTTCTAATATGGGTATATATTGCCATAAGTTTGCCTCTTAGAACAGCTTTCATTGTGTCCTATATGTTCCGGTATATATTATCATCAGTGTTTAACTGTAGAAACTGTATAATTTCTTCTTTGATTTCATCTGTGACCCATTGGTTGTTCAGGAGGATATAGTTTAAATTGCATGCGTTTATGAATTTCTACTGGTTTAATGTGCCATTGATTTGCAATATCATTGCACTCTGATCTGAAAATATACATGCAACAATTTGAACTCCTCTGAATATACTTAATTCTGTTTTGTGAGCTAAGTGTGGTCTGTTTTGAAGAACTTCTATGCATAGCTGAGAAGAATGTGCATACAGATATTGTGTGGTAGAACATTTAGAACACCGACTGGATCCATTATTCAATTCTAGTATTTCATTTTTGCTTTTCATGTAGTCTATCTGTCTGTGACAGTAGGTACTAAAGTTGGCTAATGCAATTTATTAGTGCTTATTGGATATTTAATGTTTCTTAAAATTAATTTCATATAGTTTTGTGCATTTGTATAGGTTGAAAATATAATATTCTTGTCTTTCTCTTGATGGATTCCCTACATGAGAATGTAGTGGCCTTCTTTGTCTTTCTTCATTAGCCTATAAGACTAATTCATTAGACTTGAAATTCACTTTTCTGCATGTAAAACTTGTGGTAGAGATTTTTCTGGGTTACTCTCACATGGAGTATTGTCTTTCATTCATTTACTTTAATTCTATAAAGTTATTTCTGAGGCAAATATATTTCCCTTATGCTGAATGTTACTAGATCTTGTTTCTTTATCCAACTTGCCAGTCAATTTCCTTTGATTACTGAATTGATACCATTAACATTGATGGTTGTAATGGATGTGTATGAACTTAATGTTATGTTATTTTCCTGTTATCATCTTCTCTTCCCCCATTTAATTATTTGCCTTGCCTACTGGATTCATTGAGTTGAGGTTCAGGCCTTGTACTCCTTGTTGTCCCTTTATGCAATATCCTTTGGAACATTTTCCGGTGCTGATTTGGTACTCACATCTCCAGGTGTTATTTTTCATAGAATTATCTTTTTTTTTTCTCCATCAGTTTTGTAAGTTTTGGCTTGGAAATTTTCTCATTGGCCTTGAAATGCTTCAACAGGGGGATTTGTGTTACAAAATCAACTGTGGAGACCAGTGAGATGCCTGCTTAGCACCGCATGATGTGGCAGTCCCACTGTCGGGGAAAACCAAGCTGGAAATAATATTAATTAACTAATTAAGAAATCTGGCATGATTCTGATAGCCTTTACTTTATAGGCAATGCTTTTTTTCCCTCTAACAGCTACTAATATTCTATTCTGTGCTGAGTGGCTGGAATCATTGATATTATATGACCTGCTTTAGATTTTTT
>PVJA010036227.1:0-21210 GCA_004027025.1 Myocastor coypus | reverse complement strand
AGGTGTCCCAAATTTCCTGGTCAAGGAGATTATGGGACCTCAGAGGAAAGGGATGAATGAACTGCAGTGCGTCTAAGGAGAGTCACCCAGAGAAAAACATTCTCTCAGGCTTTCACAGAAAGCAAAATGGCCAAGCAATGGCCGTGACTCATCCCGAAGGCTAACACTAACAACAGTTCTACAAAGTACTGTCTATGGTCTCAAACTTAATCCTGAGGGAATTTGACCCTGGAAGATCCAAAAAAATAAAAGAATGTTTAGTTATACAGGTCTTACTTCGACTTGCCCTTGACCACCCAGCAAGAAAAAAAAAATCCTTAATTACAGTGCATGGAATGCAGAGCTAGATTGGTGAGATGAGCTTTAGGAGGCTTAGATTCAATAGCCTCCAACATCACAAGCTTCACTGGTGGCCCACTGCAATTGCAAAACCTTTGACTGTGCATGTATCTGCTTCCTCTTAGTCCAAAGAGAAGTATATTCTTTTCCTTTTTTTTAATTTAATTTATTTTTCTAAGCAACATCAATAGGGAGGTGGGTCATGCCCACACACTGTACTCTGTAGAATGATTGTGAGGACAATACGCAATATGTCAACTTTCAAAGAAAAGAAAGAGGAAAAGAAAAAAAAAAAGTAATGTGGATTTAGAAAGGTTAATGTTTAATTGTTTGATCAATCTTATATACCTATATGTATTAATCTAAACTGATCTGATGATAAAAATATGTAATATAACCATTGTTAAATTTAAACAATAAAAATATTTTTAAAAAGTGGATCAATACCCAAGGTATCTGTACTTCAAAAGGAAAATGATTTCTAATCCATGAAATAAATGCTTAAAGCTGCCTGATTGAGCAACCAGGAGCGGTGGCACATGCCTGTAATCTCAGGACCTGGGAGGCTGAGGCAGCAAGTTAGCCTCAGGTTCGAGGTCAACTATGGTGACATGTCTCAAAACTGTGGGATTCAGAGTAATGGGCAAGACATGTTTTAAGGTGAAGTAAACAAGATGGAATGCTTCCTACAAATCTAGCATTTCATCTTCTCTATTGTGATTTTCCTGGTTTCACAAAACAAATCAGCCTGGCTTGTAACTTACCTATTCCACACACTGCTGTTCTCCCAGAACTCATAAATTATGTAGCGAGCTTCATTTGAAAGCTTTTGTATTGAAATGCTGAAATGAAATAGAGAAGGCCTGATGAGCCACTGGAAATTAAAAAAGCAACTACTTCTTGTTGTTGTTGTTTTTAGTCAGCTTTACATGTGATGTAAAGCTTACCTATTCACAGAGGAAACAACCTGAGTGGCTTCTGTAAATTGAATACGCTTGCCAGGAACTGATTAGCGCACTATGTTTGTTGGCACACCATTTTTTTTTAGTTTTGCTTTCCGGCTTGGCAGCCTCAGTAAACCCTTAATGTTTCAAATACAACTTTTGTAAGTGTTACCCATGTGTTTGAAATGATTTATTGAACATATCATACCAGAGTTCATCAAAATGAGAATCTGTGCCACCTGCCCTTGTTCTCAGGTGGAACTCCATGGCTTGGTCCTGTCCATCACTGTGGCTCTTGTCAAGTTCCTTACCTTTCTCCACTTGCGCAGGGCAGCTTATTTGGTGCTCGGCTTTAAGCCTTCTGGAGCATGTCCATCCTACTGCTGCTCTGCCAACAGACTCCTAGTTCACTGGCACACAGTGGTTCTGTTTCTCTCTCACACACACAAGAACCCACGTTCATCTCACACAACTCTGGATCAAATTGGAGAGTTCAAATTCTGGCAACAATTACTGTTTAAAGGTTCCTCTTGAAATTTGAAGAAGACAAATTTGTGCCTTCTAGTTCTTTGATTATCCCGAGGTGCCTAAAGGCCTACGTTTTGGAAGAGTGAAGAACTGAGACCGGCTGAAAAGTACAAGCTGAAGTGAAGTGTGTGGATGTAAACCTATAGCAATGGATCCCTCAGAGGACTTAAAACAGGGAAGTGCCATGACTGAAGCTGTGTCTAAAGGACACTGCCGATGGCCATGTGGGGAACAAGCAGAGAACAGTTATCCAGAGCAACAGAAAGAGTAGGCAGGTGGTGAAGGAGCCGAGGTGGGAGATGAAGGTGCAAATCCATGTTGAAGCCCAGGGGAAAAGGACACATTCATAAGCTTAGGGGACATGAGGTGGCAGAGATAACTTAAGAACTTAATTCTAAAAGTACAAGTTTTCAGCCAAATATTAGATGATATGTTCATATTAAGATAAAAGCTTGGAAAAACCAGGATTTTGAGTGTTCATAAACAACAAAGATTTTCACATGAAAATACTGTAGCAGATTAATGTAGATTTGGAATTTACCAAAGTATGACCAGCAGAGGGCAATAATCATCCACAGGAATTTGAACGTATTTTTCCTTAGTTCTTTGCCTATACTTCAGTGTTTTTCATAGCTGTTTATCTAAATTGGTTCACTATGGCATGATGTGGGAAAGCATTGTTATTCAACTTCTGGCTTTTCTTAGGATTGCAAAAATTGACTACAAAGTTGTCTTTGTGAGGGTGTCTTACCAAGGAGTTCATGGCTGCATTTTTTGAAGGATTACTTAACTTCTCAGAAATGATGAGCCACTTAATGTGCATATATACTTTCTCCAGGGAAGAAAATCTGTTTCTCCCACATAGACTCAAATGAACCTGTAATTTCTAAAGGTAGTCAAACAATGCAATGAACAAATTTCAGTCCATGTGTGGTGGTTGTAGGATAAAATTTAAAATACACAGCCTAGCATTTCAAGCTCTTGAGGAAATGCTTCCCACAAGCTAATTAAGTTGTATTATTGCATTAAATATCTATGACTATATATCTTGACCTTTCATTTTCCTGACTAGACAAAAGTCTATTAAAAATTCACAACATCTTAGCACAATATTCAAACTTTTGAAGGATTACAGAGGATATCATGGTGTTATATGGTGGTAGATTAAAGACTGACCAGCGACAACTACTGTTATTCCATACCTGCTAGCTGTATCACTTCGTGTCCCCATGGGCCTCTTACTATACTTCAACTTCCTTATCTGTGGAGTGTGAGTATTAGTGTAATAAAAATTAAACAGAGCTTTTTTTTTTTTTTACTTTTGGCTTCTGCCTTTCCTTGTGTGTGTCCTACCTTAATTCATGAAGCCTAACTTCTTTTTAATGAAGAAAAGTGAAGAAAGTGGGATAGTCCTCACATTTTTTCACAGAAAACTCTGATCACCAATTATTTTATCTGTATAAATACTGATTTCTGGTTAATGATTTAATGTACCCTCCTATTTTTTTTTTTAATTATCCAGGGTTGACTAGTTCAGGCTGGCCTGAAACTCAAGGTGAAGCTCTTGCCTCAGGGTTATTGCTTACAATATAATACATGCTTGTGTTTTCTAGGCCCTTGGACATGGAGCTTTGAATACATTCAACCTCTAGAATTTCATAGCTAAAAGTGATTTCAGAAATTATTTTAATAGCTTTGAAATTTTAGGCCAAAATATAACATTAGTTAGCTAATTACCTGTACATCAGCATCTTATTTCCACAATCATTTTTCTAAGATTTTTGAAAGAAAAAAACATTCTTTCTCATATTCATGCTTCAGAAAACACACTACATATGCCACATTTATTCAGTTAGTTCCTCATTATACCAAATGGATAAACAAGACTTCATGACTAAAAACTAAGTATAAAAGGAAGCACCAGTCATGGAAAACATAAGCTAAGTATTAGGGTGGCTGTAGTCTGAAAGCATGTGTAGTCCAAAATTCTTACACTGACCTCTAACCTCCAAGGCGATTGTATAAAGGGATAGACCATCTAGGAGGAAGAGCTCTTCAGAAGATGTTGGACCTGCTGGGGTCTTGTTCTTAGGCTTTTCAGTATCCAGAACTGGAAGCAATGCATTTTTAATATAAATTACTTTAATGAATTTGCTATTTGTAGAAAAATCCCAGTATGAAATGTGTGTGTGTGTGTGTGTGTGTGTGTGTGTGTGTGTGTGTGTGAGAGAGAGAGAGAGAGAGAGAGAGAGAGAGAGAGAGAGAGAGAGAGATACATTGGTCCACATAA
Organism: Myocastor coypus; assembly: GCA_004027025.1. Classification (NCBI taxonomy): domain Eukaryota; kingdom Metazoa; phylum Chordata; class Mammalia; order Rodentia; family Myocastoridae; genus Myocastor; species Myocastor coypus. Next base: position 17,109 of record PVJA010036227.1, on the reverse strand, counting down.
ATGATATGCTTACATTTTTTACTAACTTATCTTTAAAGAAAAAGTTAACTGGGTACTCTAGCCTCTGTAAGTCCTCAAAATTCTGAGCCTTGACTGGGCATGGTGGCACATACCTACCACTTCAGCACTCTGGGAATTGAGACAGACTATCAAATTTGAGCCTAGCCTGGAAAACTTTACAATTTAGGAAAACTTTGTTTTAAAATTATAAAAAAATGAAAAAGTGCTGACATACATGAAGGCGATATGATATATAAGGGCCCTGGGTTCAATTTCCCATACTAGAAGAAAAATTCTGAGTCTTCTAGTCAAATTTGCTTCCAAGATAAAAAATTCTTTAATTTAGTGCCTGAATTTAAGAAAGTATTGCTCTTTTGTAATTGGGGCAAGGGGAATTTTGTTCATTCTACCCCTTGTTAACCACAGAAAGTCCAGGAATTTCTAGTTTAAGGATGATCAAATACTGACAGGAAGCACTGACAAGGGGCTGGAGTCAGATAAATGTAAGCAAGTTGTGTATCCTGCCCAAACCTCTTTCCTTCTAAGCTGGACATGATTTACGTTGGGAAGACTAAGAAAATGGGTGCAAAATTGATTTTGTAAACACTCAACAGTTACTATTTTACATTATGGCAGCATTCTCTGTCTGCCATGGTGATGCACAGCTATCCATGAGAGAAGAAACCTCAGAAGCCTGGCAACTCCCAGAGCTTTATTCCATGAGCAAAGCAGGAGAAGACTGTACTGGGTATGTATGTCAAAGCAAATGGCATTTGACCATTCATCCACTATAGAGAATTGCATTTGACTAACTGGTACATCTGAAAAAAAAAAAAATTGAAAGCTGAGCTTAGATGCACGGGCGTTACACCTACTCCACACAGATCCATCTGGGCGGGGTGATTCTCTAATGCACCTTCCATCTGATGATTCTATGTTCCATAAAAGAAAGTTGGTGAAGACTCAGCAATAAGATGTGAATGAACCATGAAGAAACAAAGCAGTCTTGCAAAGAAAAGAAGAGACTGGGAGAGGCTATCTGTCTTACAGGAAGAAAAGGTTCTTCAGTTGCCTGCAGTTCTCAGCACGTAACGACCAAGCAATTTTTCACGGACATGGATAGGACAGCGTTGCGGCAGGCAGCACAAATCTATCTGGTCTTCCTCTCCAACAGCCTGTGTCCTCCGCTCTAGGCCTGTACTGGTGGCTCTGGGGCGTGTTCCTCATAGACACTAAAACAAAGCTTCTAAACCTTGAAAAGTACACTATTGAGTTGTTTTTAGACATCTGAAACCTCTAATCAATCTTGAAACAGACTTGATCATCTTTACTCCTTCACAATACAAAAAGAGCTTACTTTTTTCTGCAGTTTACACTGTGAAAGGTATAAATAATCTTCATTTGCATTTGCCAACTATCCAATTTTATTTTTAAATGAGTGGGCTTTAAAAACTATCTATATTCTTTCCTTGGTAAATCCCTCTTGATTTGCTTAAAGAAAAAAACTACAAAGGGATTTTAATTTGTGTCCTGAGATTACATGAATTAGGACAGGATGATGGCAGCACAGCCCTTCCGGTGTTCCCATCACAGAGCACCTAAGAGATGTGTGCTGTCCTGGCAAGTGCAAGGTCTTGAGTTCGATCCCCCGCTTCCAAAAGATGCATGCTGTGAATGGTGCTGAGCAAATGCTCAGCCTCTAAGGAGGAAGGCAACCAGGGAGCCATTGTATGCCGCAGTGGCCCTGGTTCAGGTTTCATGTTCTCCCATGGATGGGAGGCTTTCCGACTCTTAGCTGGAATCATGTTCTGCTATAGTGTGAATAAAATATAATTAGTCACTGAAAAGAGGGAAGTGCTCAGAGATAGAGTGTATGTCTAAAAGCACACACAGATGCACACAGCACAAATGCACATCTGTTAGAGAGCTTTCCCAAAACAATATTTGAAGATTGTTAGAAAATGCAGTTTAAACAAACCTCACAGTGGTTGTGACATAGGCAGGATCCACTCTAGGGATGGGATGGACAGGCTTTTAGGGCTTTAGCTTGTTGCTTACCAGATGTATAATTCATGCTTTTTTCTAAAGCAGTCCGGAACTTTAAAGACATTTTTTGCTAAGAAGTCTTATTCTTCACTTGGGTCAGTATGTAATTAAAAACAGAAAAAAAAAAAACCCACGACCTTCATTTTGTATCACTTGTTACCTTAAAACTTTGGGTCCATTCCCTGCTCAGCTCTGCATACAGGTTCGTTAATCATTTCAAAAGAGAATGTTTAAAAGTATGGCAAAACAGAAAGTCTGACAAAACAAAGCTGATTAGCACTGAGTTATATAACACTGTCTTGAAGACTGAGGACTCCATGATAAAGGATATACAGGAGTATTCAGCTAACCTCAGAAGTCTCCAGCCATTGTTTCAACCTTGGGATTCCCTGGATTCCAGAAGAAGCAGATCCCTATGTGACTGAAAGCACCACAGAACAAACATTTTGTGGAACACAAGTGCACCTCAAGTCAAGAAAATTCCAGAGCTATAAAACCAGAACTGATATGTTGATCAAGCGGACCCTGGTCTACTTCACCTAATCCTTAAAACCTGCTTTTTTTGCTTTCATGGGTGGGCCAGTCTGATCCCTTCACCTGCACTCCCTTCAGCTGCTTAAGGTAGATCAAGTATTCTCTTTTAAGGGTTTGCCTGATCTTTCTGGGCTCCTCAGGGTGAAGTAAGCATACTGTTTTATCTTTTCTTTTGAATACAGGATCTCACTATATACTTCAGGCTGATTTTGAACTGATTATGTAGCCAAAGCTGGCTCTGAATCCATGGCAATCTTCCTGTTCCAGTCTCCTTAAAGGTGAATTTTATGTGTGCAGCCTCACTTTCTAGTTAAAGCTTTTTCTGAAAATTTGTGTTCTAGATTTAATTTCTATTTCCACCAAAGCAAGGATCCACACTGGTCAGTGACCAGTGACAGCTGTGATAGTTTTTTCAATGCAGGTGAGTGTGGCATTGGGTTCTGGAATTGACAGAGACCTGCAACTGGAGGTCTCAAAGGAGAGTTCCCAAGTTTAAAGCACAGTAAGAGTAAATAGATTCTGCTGGATGATGTACAAACAGCTGTACACAACGCAGAATGTTCAGTTATGTAGAAATATTATGGATTCTGGGGTCTGCTGGTGGAGTGAATATAGGATCAGGATAAATATCTGGCATTTGGTAAGATACTAGATTCCTGCAGGGTCTGGGTTAAGGCAATTCTACAGTTTCTGTAAAGTTATTCTAGTAACTGTTTATTAGAGTGGTTGTAGTGAAAAGCTTCACCATAGATGCACTATATTTTTGTAGCCTCAGATAACAGAAGCCTACGCTAAGTGGTACCCATGGAAAGAGGAAAGAGCTACTACTGCTTTTATTAAATAAACAAGACCTGAAATTACAGCCGTAGAGTCCTCCAGCAATTTCAAGACGGAGAGTGGTCATCAGGCCATGGGATATACTGTAATCAAGGCTGGACAGAGTCAAGGTCTCATCTCCTCTTTCAGTATGATTTTATATGAATGTTGGAGATGTGGATGCCAAAAGGGGAATTTCAATCCACCTGAAATTCTTTTTATTTAAATTGTTCTTGGGCCCGGCAGGATGGCTCAGTGGCCTAAAGCGCCTGCAGGCGGCTGCAGGGACCACGGGTCAATCGCTGGCACCACATGCTGCACCAGCCCCTGCCCTCAGGGTAGGCTGAGCCGGCCATAAAAATAAATAAATAAACAAAAGTTCTGAAACAATAACAAATAAATAAATAAATAAATAAATAAATAAATTCTTTTTAAAGAAGTTGTTCTCCATTGTATTTTTCCTTGGGTCTCTAAATTGCCTTAAGATCTAAGGATCATACAAGAAGCAGCCAGATTCTGTAAATGGGGTTCCTCAGGGGCCTACACTGCTCAACATAAATTAGCTTGAGGACTCCCAAATGCCTGTCTTCTGGACCCACGACCCAGCCTCCCCTAAAGTGGGACCAGCCAGGGACACTCACCGTAGACACCCACTCTGGGTAGAAGCACTCTCCACGTAGTGCTTCAGAGCCAGCTGGAATTCTTCCAGGTCCTCTTCTATCACAGACATCTGACGCTGCACCAGCATGATGTGCTGTCGAGGAAAGGGCAGGATGATAGTCTTGGCTGTCACAGAGTTTCATTTAAAGTGATTCACACTGCTCATCCCAACCCGCCTCACAAAACAAACTGCCATCCAACAATGTGCCCAAGGAAGGCCATAACATTCCAAATACAAAATTATTGAAATTCTGTCACTAATATAGGTGGGGTATTTTTCTTGGCTCTAGTTACAGTACCTAAAAAGAAAATGCCTTTTATGCATTTCCCTTTTAAAAGCCGTGATTCAATTAGAATCACTGGAAGGTTTTAAGATAACATTTATATCAGAATCTCTGGGAGTGTAGCCCAGGTTGAGGTATTTTTAAACACCTCTCTGTGTGTCTCTAATAAGAAGCAAAGCTGGGACCACTGTTCTTCCATCACTTCTATATATTGGTGCTGCTTTAGCTTATTGAACATTTTGTGATATGGTACTTATTATGACAATCATTACAAAACACATTTCAAAAAATATATGATCACTGATGCTTTTCCAAATATATACCCTCTTTACAGTAGACTGTGTTCCAAACCCCATGTCACTGGGTAGAGTCGGTCCTTGATGGATCACATTGGGTTGTATGCCAACCACTTCAGTAAACAAATTTTATTACTAGCAGAGCAATTATAGTTTCCAGAGTTCCCTAAAAATCTCTCTGTGGGTTTCTCATAAAACCTTTAGTCTTTTCCCCTTCTTCCGAGGATCAGAAGAAAGGTTATAAAAGTGAAAATAAATGTAAGAATTAATGTCAGACACAAAGGCAAAATCCAACAAAAGACAAAGGTAATCTAGAATATAAAGAAAAAGACTTTGATCGATTACCAGACAGATAACTAGAACGAAGCCCGTAGTCTACTATCCCCTAGTCCAGCGAATTTTTCAGCTATCTTTGTAATAAGTAAACAGTAGGTCCTGGATTCTGGGTATACAGTGATGGCTCTAAATAAAATTTCAGTCAATACAGGGCTTTGGAAAAGAAGAACCAAACCTAGAGAACAATGTCCAGCAAAGACATTAGGTGTGGCCAATGGCACGTGAAACTCACTACATGTAAATTGGCCTAATAGTTGCCAAATTGTGTGGGGGAACTGTATGCAAAAGAAATCTTTACATTAGTCTTTAAATTAATTGACTATTTAGACCTTAAAATAGCATTTGGAAGTGCATATATGTATGAGCGGGAAGCATGCTATGGATATTTCAAGCCCTCCCTCCCCCTGAATCAGCCTTTTCCCTTAGGTCTCTTTTAAGATTGAAGGATCAGGCAAGAAATACCTCAACTCTGCAAAGGGGGCCACCCAGGAGGCTTACACCACTCAGCATGATTTAACATGAGGATTCTCAACAAATTATTAGGTAAAAAATGAGAGAATAATTAAATAAATTATTAATTTCTCTGTGTTGCACTATTCTCCATTGTGCTGTTTTAAGTGGTCATGGATTGTAATGAGTCAAGAATCTTTCAAAAGAACAAGGGGCAGCAGAAGACTTTGCAGAATAGAGATACACGGTCAAATGTCAATTGTTGTAGTGAAGGTCATGCATTTCTCACGTATCCCTTTTCTGAAAGGGATTTTTTCATGCTGTCTATCCTCACCCAGTTTTATTGCTGTATATTCTCTCTTTCTGTCTATTTCTCTCTTTCTCTCCTCTCCTCTATCTCTCTGTCTCTTGCCCACCCTGGGCGGTCTCATTTGTGGAGGAATCTGTATGCATGTGTTCTATATGTGGAAAGGGGGATGCAAATGAATGTCTGAAGATCACGAGGAAGACTGTACCAATACTAAGCTATTTGTTGCTCTTCTTTCTAGGTATATGAGTAGACCCTGCATTGCAACCTCCCTTGCAGTTAAGTTAATATGTTGACAAGTTCTCCCTAACAGATAAAGACATACCACATGCAAGTATTGAACCAAGACAAGAATGTGAACTTCCTCTACATTGCTTTTCTTTTCTGTTGACAGGATGAAAACCTATCTTAGGGTTGGGAGAGGGGCAGCTCAAAGATTCCTGAATTGTTGTGAGAAATTTTAACTGGACTAGGAATGAATGGTTTTGGTATTGGAATCATTCAACATTTGAATTCATTTGTCCCCATAGTATTATTAGTCTTGGATGAGCTCACCAAATTATTCTACCTTTATTCTATATCCTCTTGGGATCATGAATCTAGGATTGAAATATTTAAGCCCATAATTATTTCTTAGGTTTCTCCGATGAGCAATTTCCATCTGTATGACTCTCTTAAAAGTCTGTTTTTTTATATTGATAACTAGAATTAAAGACAATCGCTTTCAGATTAATAGTGGGTGTGTCTTTTTCTAGAAATCTATAAGGAACTTTTCATTAGAAGTTTTTTATTAATAATTACATATATATATAATCACCCCACCATAATTCTTTTAATCTGAGGAAAATTCTTGTGTGATCCATCAGACCAGACTGCTAAAAACGACAAGAATCCTCCTCTATTCTCTGAACCCATGCCCTGTGAAATATCACTTTCTGCTCCTTCCTTCCATCAACACATAGATTCTCTTCTCCTCCCTGCAGATCTGGCTTGGGCCTCTAATTTGCTTTGGCAGCCCAGGTGTGGCAGCATTGATGGGTACCATCTCCAAGTTAGGGCCCAGGAAGCTGATCAGCTTCTACTCATTCCCTTGCATCCCCAGGACTGTCATGAAAACAAGGTCTGCTGGAGCAGGAGTCAACACACATTCTTCGTATATAGTAAAGATTTTGTTTTAAGTTAACATTTATTTTTGTAAAGATATATGACCATGATTTAAAGGGGAATAAATGTTACTCATTGAAAATTGTATTTCTTTCATGACTATCCCAAAGTCACTCCCTTCTTCACAGAGTGATTGCTATTGTTGGGAATCTTCAGAACCAATACAGAGCTATCCTGCGCATAAATCTGTGTTCTATTCTGGGTAGCACTCTGCCCACATTGTCTTCATTTGCTTTTCTTCACCTAGCAATATATCTTGGGAAGTGTTTTGCAACTGTGCAACTGTAAAACTGCCTTATTTTTTAATTATTTGGTTTCATGTTTCATACATTTTTTTTTTTTTTTTTTGTGGAACTAGAGATCGAACTCAGGACCTTGTGCCCCTGAGCTATCTCCCCAGGCCATACATTCTTAATGTCTGTTTAGCTTTCCATTATACAGATATATAGAAATGTATATTATGTATGCTCTATCATTCATGCTCAGAAATGAATAGTTAAGTATGACTTCAGTCAATATATTAAATGGGAAAAATCTGAACGCTTTCCCTTTAAAATCAGTAACAAGACAGGGATATTTTATATCACCACTACTCATCGAGATAGTTCTTAAGAGATTATCCACAGGAACTGAGCAAGGGAAAAGGTAAAATAGATGTATAGGGACGAAGAAAGTCAACTTATCATTATGCCTGGGGACCACCCACCTGGGACCCCACTACTGTCCCTCTTTCGGACAGAAACTTTCTTTATTTCTCTCAATAAATATGCTCTGCTCATTAAAAAATTATCATTATTTGTAGATAACATGACCATCTATGTAGAAGTCCACAAAAATTCTACCAAAAAACTTAATACTAAATTCAATAGTTCAGCAGGAGACAAACCAGTACTCAAAAGTAGTAGCATTGTTATACACCAATAATAAGCTAAATAAACAATTAAACAAATAAATAAAGGAAACAGTATCTTTCACAATAGCATCAAGAAAAATTAAGTACATAGGCATTAATCTAACCAAGGAAGTGAAAGATATCTACAATGAAAACTACAGTGCTGTGAAAAAGAAAAAGATTAACGAGGCTATCAGAAAATAATAGATATTCCCTCTTTTTGGATAGGAGGAACACATATAGTTAAAATGGCTATACTTTTAAAACTGATAGAATGATTTAATACAATCCCAATCAAATACCAGTAGAACTAGAAAAAACAAGCCTAAAATTCATATGAAATTGGATTAAAATTAGAATGATGAAAGCAATCCTAGCCAACAAGAGCTGGACAGAAAGAACCACAATTCTAGACTTCAAGTAATAAGTTATACCATAAAGCAATAAAAATAGCATGATGTTCTCAAAGATGAAGACAACCAAAACCAATCAACCAACAAACAAAAAACAGACATATGATCAAACAGAAGAGCAGATGCAGCTAAAATGCCAAGACATTCAGGTTCTAGATCATTGACAAAGGAGCCAAAACTTGAGCTGGAGAAAAGATAGCCTCTTTCACACTAGGGGCTGGGAAAACTGGTTGTTCACATGCAGAAAACTGAATTGAGACCTTTATCCATCCTTTTTTTCTAATCCATCATTAAGTACTAACCTAAAAGCAAAATTTATCAAACACCTAAATAATAAAATAGAAACTTTAATCTGCTGGAAAAAAAAATAGGTGAAAGTCTTGAAGTCATGCTCTAGGCAAGGACTTTCTAACTTGCAGAAGAAATAACATCAAGAATCGACACATGGGATAATGTCAAATGAAAAGCTTCTGTACAGTAAAGGAAATAACTAGAAGACTGAAGAGACTATCAGATAAAAACTTTCCCAGCCATCTCAAACAAAAGTCTACAAAGAAATGAAATAGACTCCTTAAAACAAAACCAAAAACAAAAACAAATCCTATCAAAAATGAGCGAATGAAATGAACATACAGTTCTCAAAAAAATACAAATGGTCAGTATGTACTTGAAAAAATGTTCAACATCTCTGGTCATTAAAGGAATGCAAATTAAAACAACAATGTGGTTATATCTTACTCCAAGAAGAATGGCTGTCATGAAGAAATCAGATAAAAACAAATGCTGCTGAGGGTTGAGGGGAGGAGGAGGAACCCTCCTTCATTATTGGTCAGAGCGCAAACTATTACAACCATTATAGAAATTAGTATGGAGATTAAAAAAAATGAAACTTAAGAGCTTCTACTCAGCAATTTCCCCATTTATAGATCTGCCTGAAAGAGTGTAAGTCATCATATTATAGGAATCCATGCATACCCATGTTTACAGCAGCACAATCTGCAACAGCTAAATCTTGGAAGTGACCTAAATATCCATCAACAGATGAATGGATAAAGAATATGAGGTATTTATACACAATGGATGTAAAAAAGTATATACTTGTAACCAACTGGATGCATCTTAAGACCATAATGTTAAATGACATAAATCAGATATAGAAACTTAAATACTACCAAAGTATAGAGAGCTAAACAAAAGAGAGATAAAATAATAAAATGAGATGAAAATTAGAGGGGAAGGTTAGTAGGGGAAAAGTGCGTCCAGGAGGGAAAGGAAGAGAAAGAGAAGGTGTATCGTTAGGTGTATGTATATGTATCTACTTTTCATGATAAATATAAACACTGTGTACTGAAACCATGTACTAATAAAAATATGTTGACTTTCATTTTGACATCTATAGAGTGTTACCCTTCAGTGAAGTTTAGCAGTTGGACATTTCCACCAAACAAGCAGGATTAGATTCCCATGCGCTTGCGAACATGGCAAGCCACTAACTTCTTTTTATTTTTTAGAATTAGTACATGCTTGCAGTATACAACGACTGTGTTGATCATGTGGAGTTGGTGCATGCGCACAGCACACCTTAGCTCTTCTTACATATCTTTCTTCTCTTCTACTGCTGCCTCTCTCCATCCCTTCCCATTTTCAAATGATCTATCTTTCGGATGCAGAAGCAAATATTTTAGACTTTGTGTGCTACACGGTCCCTACTATGACAGTGCAAAAGTAGCTATTGATAAAATGTAAGCACATGGGTATGGCCGCGTTTCAGCACAGCTTTAGGTATACAAGGAGCAGGCTGTCCTGTGCTAGCCCTCACACTAGAGTAATGCAGAACACGTGCATCAGATCTGAGGCCTGAGATGTATTAGAAAGCTCAGGCAGATCAGCAAAGCTAATGAGCTGCTGTGTACAGATCCTTGAGGAAAACCATCCGACCCCACAGTGACACTCTCACTGACCCCGGCTATTTTCCACTTGCAACACAAAGGTTGTTTTTAGCCACTTAAATTTGGGGTAGGTCTATGCAGCAACAGCAGCCTGCTTCATTCACTGAGGAGAGTGCCAGTGGAAAAAAACTAAACTCTTGGCTCCTAGCTTTTACTTTGCAACCCACGTAAGGTCTGTTTCCCCCTCACACATTTATAAAACAAATCAGTTAATGAGGGACAGAAAATCTGCTGAAGTTGGACTAGTCAGGAAAGAAGACCTTTCAGAACCGTGGGATATTAGAGGTGAGGAAAAGGGGAAAGAAGTCTCATTGTCTTCTCGATATTTATATGGCTCTGCCAAATCTACAGACTGGAAACTCACAGAAATTCCACAATCTGGGCCCAGCAGGATGGCTCAGTGGTCTAAAGCGCCTGCTTGGGAAAGCTTAGGTGGCTTCAGGGACCGCGGTTCAATCCCCGGCACCACATGCTGCGCCAGCCCTGCCCTCTGTGTGGGCTGAGCCGGCCATAAAAAAAAAAAAAAAAAAAAAAAGAGTGAATAAACAAATAAATGTTCTGAAACAAGAAAAAAATTAATAAATTTAAAAAAAGAAACTCCACAACCCAAACTGAGAATACTCCTATATTCCTTCATGGCACTACATTTTTGTCTGTCTGATCCAGAAGGAGTAGCACACCCTTTGTCATTTATCTTATGAAAATTTTGTTGCAACAGAACTATGGTGGAATAGTGGGAGCTGTTCACAGGTGCAGATGATCCTATTTTACAAAATTATATTGCCAGTGATGCTAGATCAGGGTAGCCACGTAAGTGATTTCTTCAAATCTTTCAAGAATTGCCAGTGTTTAAAAATCTCTGACAGGGGCCCAGCAGGATGGCTCAGTGGTCTAAAGCGCCTGCTTAGGAAAGCTTAGGCGGCTGCAGGGACCGTGGTTTGATCCCCAGTTCTGCCCTCAGGGCAGGCTGAGCTGGCCATAAAAATAAATAAACAAACAAACAAAGTTCTGAAACAAGAAAAAAAATAAATTTCATTAAAAAAAATAAATAAAAATCCCTGACATATCTTTAGGAGGCAGATATATTTCAAATGCAACTGATTTTTCATATTAGCTGGAACCATTTACAAATGTTCTGACTATATCTTCAGTAATATCATTTTTTGTACTATAATAATCGCTTAACAGCTTTTGCAATGTGAGGCTGTGTTTTCGACTTCATACTCCTTGACAGATTAGTTGGTGATAGCCCTCACTCATGACCATATGGCAGAATCAATTTACTTCAAAAAGCCTTACTCACTGGTTTAATGAGGGTTAAGAGGCAAAAACGACTTTAGATTTGGAGACTCCTGTTATGCTAAGGAGTATGAGAATCTATGTTAGTGTGTACAGGAGCAATATGCTAAGAAAATGTTCAAGATTTTAAAAATGTCCTCTTATGTCTTTAAACATACTTCTTTTCAATGTAGAAAATATCTGGAAAATGATCATGATAATTCCAGTAGTCACTCATAAGTAGGGCCACACGAAGGACACAGTGGCCTTGGTAAAATGCTTTTGGTGGATCAAAATGCTTGGCTAGACCTAGCATGTGTGTTCTGCCCAAAGTGACCCCTTTCAAAAATCCCATTAACCTTTCACTGATTCATACCCACTGCCTACTATTTGACAATTCTAGGACCATAAAAATCCCAACTTTCCAGCAAGTTATGGTGTTAGAGTCATGGTGTTAATAGTTTAGATCTGGGCACACCCTGACACAGATTTGTTTCCTATTTTTATTGTATCAACAATAAAAATTACAAATTGTTAAGGTGTTATCTTTATGTAATGCTTTTTAAAAATCATTCGGGACATTTTAATATTCTTTTGTAGTACTAGAGTGTTCTTCTGGTGCAATGTTAGAACACTGAATGTAGTAAAATATAAATGAATCCTGTTTTAAAAATCATACTTATTCTTTCTGGCTTTATCTTAAATATGTCATTCTGGAAACATTCTCAAATCTCCTAAATTAGATTCTATCCTCTTGATGTAAAAATCTATTCTTTCTTGTAATAACCTTCACATTTTACTACAGATTCTTATTAAATACCTATATTTCTTTATGATCTATTTTCTACATTGGAAGAGTAACCAACTTATCTCTAGATCTTCCCTCTGGGCCAGATACATAGGAGCAGGTGGGTTATTTGTGGAGCAAGAAATAAAGATGATTTTCCTTTTGACCACTGGCTATTATTAAGATTCACTTAATAAACATTAAGTTTTTATTCATTCCAGAAGTATATTTGAGATGACCCTTAAAACTCCAGCACATTCTATCATCATTGCGTGTTCTTTTATCTCTAATCTTTTCTTTTTTTCTTTCTCAAGAACAAAGGATATATATGAAAATGATTTGGCTTTACTCTTACTGTGTGGCCGTGAATAAATTACTTAATCTGTCTTATCTTAACTATTCATTAACTTTACTGAAAAATTAAATGGCAACATTTATACTACATATTTTGGGTGAAGATTAAATAGAACAATGCATATAAACACTTTGCCTATAAAAGGTACTTAATGAATGCCACTTCCATTACTTTAGGTAAGGGGTAAAATGAGCTTTGACAGGCTACTGCATGGAAAGGGGTAAAACGAGCTTTGAGAAGATATTTTATCCTATACTCATCGTTCCATTGTGGTTTATTGCTTGATAGGTGAGATATGGCAGTGCTAGAGTCCAGGATTTTTTCTGTACTTTTGAAAACACCCACCAAAGAATCTGCTCTACTCTTGTGGTAGCAAACCTCATGAAACAGTCCTTTGTTAGTCTAGAGACATACTCACAAAGACTAAGTCTACTTTAGTGACCAGAAACCCACAAAAATTATATATTGGAAATTATGACTATTAATCCTGCATCAACTTCACTGATTAAGAAATGCCTAGAAGCAGAGTAGTACAGGACGCCGCTGTGTTTGTCTGGGTAGGTCTTGGAGACACACCCTTGGTACGCCATACTGTCCCTTGCTCATTTGCCTCTGGCTTTTATTGCCTGTATTGCTTTCCCACAGGTGTGAACTAAATATTTTGCTCCTTCCTGTCTTCCTACCATGTTATTTATGGCCAGTCAGCTACAGAATGAATTCCCTGACATGAGCTAAATTGAACCTCTTTAAAGTTGGAGGTACAAGGTGTTATGTCTGGGCAAAGAGAAAAGTGACTCAGAGAGGAGAGTTACATCCTGGCAGTGAGTACAGCTCAGGTGCCTAACTGCTAGAGCTCAGCTACAGTTTCTCACCCTCTTGACGTCTTGATTTCTTTACCTGTACCATGGGGCACTGATGGCACCATCTCCTTCAGCTATCATGAGGATTAGTGAGTTGTACACCTGGCTGCTCAGCATCACTCTTGGCATATAGTATGTGCCCAGTAAATATTGGCTTTTTAAAAAGCAAAGTATAATACAAACTTACACTTTGCTTTCTATTGTGGAATTTATTTTTAAAAAGCTCTAATGCCTTGACTAATGGAAAATAAAAGAATGTCTTTAGTCAATGAATTCTAAAGCTGGTTTGAAGAATCAGAATAAGTCATTAAACACTTACTAGGATACAATTACTAGTAGTAGTTGTGAAATAACTATGAAAAGTGATTTTGTTCATTCTGAATATGAGATTTCATAGGCATCAGTAGTAATGCATGTACTACCACTAATAAAAAACACTACTTTTAATGCCAAATATCATAATGCTACTTGATTTTTTTTTTTTTTTTTTAAGTGGCGGCAGTGGTGTGGTACCGGGAATTGAACACGAAGTCATTACACTAAGTGACTTCCTAAACCTTTTCAGTTTTTTATTTTGAGACAAAACCTTGCTAAGTCACTGAGTTACCCAGGCTAGGCTCAAGTTTATGATTCTCAGTATCTCACAGCTCAGTGATTACAGTCATGCACCATCGCACTTGGCTCTTATTATTAACTGTTAAAGAAAATCACCAGTTTGACCTGTTGCTAAGTCTGTATATATCCAAAGGTCATATTTATTTTTAACCTATTAGACATGACGGAAAATAGTGACAAAATATCTCTTCCCACTTTTAAACAATATAGACAACTAACTGAAACACTTTTCCAGTCCCAATTTTTTTGGAGTACAGCAGTGATCGAAAGATATAACAAATATTTAAATTAAATCAAAGCTTTACTACAGCAGAAGACACATTGCCAAAAATCATGGGATAAGGCATAGAAGAGAGGGGGAGTACTTGGAGGAGGATGAATAGTAATGTGTCTTTTATTATAACAAAGTTTCAAATTAAGCATTTGCCATATCTGTATATTTTGATTATCCCTCCCCTATGGATCAAGAGTTTATGGCATTTTTCTGCCCAATGAAAATATAATAGTATGTCCTCATTCACATCATCCACCTTATTCACTGGATCTGGAGCTCTACAATTTCTGGCTCCTCCCCAAAGTGAAAATGACATGAAAGGCAAATGTTTTGAATTGACTCAGGACCTCGATGCAGCCTTGACAGCTCAACTAAAGACAGATGAAAGAAAACTTCCAGAACTGTGTTAGGAAGTGGTAAAAGACAAAACAAAATAAAACAGAAAAAAAAAAAAACAGGAATGTGTTCAAAGTGAAAGGAAATGTTCTGAGTGGAACAATGGTGATGTGTCTCTTAGTGTAATAAAATTTTAAAATTTAATTTTCACTGTAAGTTGAAGCCATACCTCACACTTTATGCACTATTGAATTTGGAATCCTGTGTGCATTGACCATTTTCAGTATGTATATTGGCACTGACCTCTCTTCTGTCAAGGCTTAGCAAATGTCACAGCTTCTGCCTGTCACAAATAACCTTTAGATGAGTTTTCTTCCTCATAGATAGAGACTAACAGTCCCACATTAGAAAATTATTTAAGAGTAGACAATTGCGTCTTACAACTTTAGGAGAGTTGTGTTCATTTTTCTTGAAGTTATCTGCCTCACGCCTCAAGCCGAGTTGACACCACATGTAGCATCATAAGATCAACTAAGGCTGGACTTAGAAGGCCACACCAACACACTATTCTAGGGTAGGAGCACCACGTGCACTCAGCTTCCTACAGGTGGCCACTGTAGTGTGTGAGGGGCCTGATAAGGTAACACGAAGTACAATGACGCCTTTGGAGAAATAAAAGTGCTGATGTTTCAGTGAAAAATGGTAGCAGCCATGTTCGACATTTCTGAGAAAGCCCAAGACTTTCTGTGAAGAATCATCTTGTGTCCCAAAACTGATCAAGTAGGCAGGAGCCTATCACACGAGTGGGCATCGCCCCTTGTTCTGTGGAACAGTACAGATACACAGAGGAAGGCATTTCCCAGCTTCCCTGTAAATGTGACTGATCCCCCATCATCTGTCTATAAAGCACAGAATACACACAACACAATAAGGCATTTATTATTGTTAGTATCTAAGACTGTAAAGTCTAGTTTTTCACTAACTGTAAATGCAAACATCCAACTTCCCCAAATAGTTTGTGCTATAAATATGTGTTAAAATAAAAGCACAGTATGTGTTGCTTTCAGTTAGTTAATTTACTATTCTTTAATGCAACTCAGTCTACTTTTTATTATAACTTTGTCCATTTTCATTCAACTTTCATACATTGTCACCACTATGGATACATAGTTTTGTCCAGGGCCATAAATGATCTCTTTTCTTTAAATATCAATTTATTCTTTGAAAAATTGTTTTTGAGCATTCAGAGGTTCCTAGTTTCAGGCTTAATGCTGCAAATACAATGACAAATAGGAGTGGACTTCAGCTCAGATATGTAAATTACTCAACCTAATGGAGTTCACAAAATGTGCATATGATAAAATTTGCATGTTAACCTTTTCTTGCAACCATGTTCATTCAATTATTTAATAATTCCATTGATTTATGCATGCATAAAATTTGCATTTTTCATCTATTACATGCTGTTTCACAAAAAATTCCCTCGTGAAGTAGGATATTATGCTTCTACAAATCAGAGTTTATTGATGCAAAATGAACTATGTTCACATGTTACTCAATTTTTAAATTTCTATTCAAGATAATAGTTTATAAAGAAACTGAACCACATTTTAAAAGTATGTATATAACTAGAATTTTGACCTGGAAAGGTACTTACAGATTTAGTATTTCCATCAATAACTTCTTCTTCCAGAGGTTCAAGTTTGAGATCCTTCGGGGCAGAAAATGGCAGGGGAAATCAAAACAATGAAAACAAATACCCAGGAAGTAGATAATTAAAACAAATATCATGTATTTATGATAGGTCTTTTGTGGTTAGCATTGTACCCAAAGAACCTAACTATATAAATAAGACAATAAATTATGGTTTCAAAAATTGAGGAGGAAATAGTGCAAGGGAAATCCAAAATAGAAATTAGATAATTTAAAAAATAACATAAATTCAAAATAATTCTGACTTTCAAACGTTGAGGAGGAAAGGCCCAGTGAGACAGCTCAGCAGACTAAATGCTTGCTTTGGCAGAACAAGGACCAGGGTTCTATGTTGGCATGCCCAGGGACTCTGAGCCAGCCACCAAGACTGGGTGTGATGACACATTCTTGTAATTCCTGAGCTGGAAAAGTTAAAAACAGTAGGATCACAATGAGTCTGAGCTGCACAGTGAGACCCCATACCAATTACATCAAAAACAAAACAAAACACTGAGAAGGAAATATCAGGAAAAACAACTAAAACAGAAATTAAAGCAAACCCCACAGGCTCATATATTAGCTTTTTCATGGCTAGTATTGTTTTATAAAATCTCATTATCTAAATGTGATGGGATAATTCTGATTTTTAAAAACTAAGTTGGTTCAATAAAGTCTCATTTTGCTTATTTATTGAAAATCAGGAGCTATTTCACATGCGTTTGATGTTGCTGAAAGTTTCTTTCTTTTTTTTTTTTTTTTTTTAAG
>PVJA010036226.1:0-21258 GCA_004027025.1 Myocastor coypus | reverse complement strand
TGTGTGTGTGTATGTGTGATTTTAAAAGATGTATTATGTACATGTACCAACGTACCAACTTACCACAATTATAAGCATTATGTACCACAAATATGTACTAAATATACTAGCCTTTCTCTATGTCTTAGTTACTTTCTCATTGATAAGACAAAACACCTGACACCCAAAATTAAATGAGGAAGGCCCAGTCAAATAACTCAGCAGATTAAAGTGCCTGCAAGCAAGTGCAAGGGCCTGGAAGTTCAATCCTCAGACTTTCTGTGTCGGCCCTGACCCTGGGGCACACTAAGATGGCAATCGAGACTGGGTGCAGTGGTGTGTACCTCTAATCCCAGCTCTTGGGAGGCTGTAAACAGGCGGATCGCTATGAGTCCGATCTAGTAGTGAGACCCTAAACAACCTGTAGATCCTTCCCTAAAATACAAAAGATAAAAATATTAAATGAAGAAAGTTTTTGGTTTTTGGTGTTTTTTGTCGTTGTTGTTGTTTGTTTTTGTCTTACAGTTTTTAGAAGTTTCAGCCCAAAACAAGGTGGCTTGGCAGAGGGCCATCACAGAGAACATGGCAAGCAGAGCATGGCAAAGCAACAAGGAAGAGAGAGGGAGGACATACCTCTTCTTATCCCTTCTGTTGTATGGAGGCTACTTGCCCTAGTGCGGGTGCATTACTCACACCTTTAATCCCTGCTGTTACACCATGTGTCAATCACAAACTCTAGCTTCAGCGACCTCTGAAAAGTCTGCTCCTCATAACTGCATGAGTCTTTGACCAGACATCGCAACACAAACCATAACACCATCTCACTTTCTGTTTAGATAAAATGCCTTTCTTCTCTTGCTGGTTCACATTTTCATGAGCTACATAGTAATTTGCCTTACTTCTCTCCTGGTGCAGAACACTGAATTTTTCCAACTCTATGTTCAGTGTTTTTAATCAATTTTTGGAAATGCATATGTCTTTCATTTTAAACAAATTCTTTCCCATTCTCATCATCTGTTTTTTAATTTGAATTACACAAATATTGGCATATTTGCTACTGTACCACAGATCTCTGAGACTCAACTCACTTTTCCTCCATTTGTCTGCTTTCTTTTGTTTTAAAAATGTCTGTGGATCACTTGATATATAAATATCAATAAATATTTTCCAGTCATCTCCAACTTAGTGTTAAACTCACCCAGTGATTTTCATTATAGCTGTTGAACTTGTAGGTTCTTGCTTTGTCTTTTTATTGTTTTCAAAGTTTTCATTTCTCAATGAATCCTTCATTTATTCCATTAATCACGTTTTTCTTTAGTTATTTCATATGTTTAATAGCTGTTTATAGTTCTTACCTAATAATTCTTCTGATTTTATTCACTACTTTGATTCTTCATTTAAAATATGTATGCGTATATAAAATTTGTAGCAGTATTTATTATTTGTGTCATGGAGACTTAGGGATTTGACATATTCCTCTGAAGAACATAATATATTGTTTTAAATTTCATTTATAGGCAGGCAGTTGAATAACTGATCACATTGCACATTATGATAGATTTATGAAATGCCCTAGGTTCCAAAAACCTTTCGAATAAGCAACTCTGGCTCCTCTCTCTCCTTTCTGTGGGCCATTAAGCTTTGTGAGGATGGGCTCACAGTAGCCCTTATCCTTAAATGTGGTCCTTGCTTTCCAATGAGGTCATCTGGAGTCTCAGCTGGCTTGGGCGGCATTCAGAAGGTAGCAAGTCCTGTGCAAGTTTTTAAGGTTGTATTCAAACACCAGCATTGTGGCTACATTCTCACACTCTGGCAGCCAATTCTAGTCAGCCTCTAGTATTTCACCTTATACATGTACAAGCAGATCCCACACAGAACCCTGTCCGCTCTAGACTACCCCTACATAGAACCAGATCTGCTTCTTCAACCCTGCAGAATGCTGGGTAGGGTGGAGACTCCTTTTCCTGACATGGTTTGGGACACTGGCATGATTATGCATATTACTATGAGGGGCTTTTTCATATTTTCAAATATCTTTGTCTTGCACTGTCTATGTCCATATATGGTGATAATTGCATCAAATATCTTAAATAGATATCGTGTTGTTTATGACTTTCCAGTCAAATTCCTGTCTCTGTTACATTTCTAATATTATTTAACACATTATTTAAATCCAAATTATCACAATAACATGGCAAGCAAAAGTTAAGAATGACTGTTAAAGCAGTAAATGTGAATATCATTAATTTGCAATGATAAGATATTAATAGACTTCCCATATTCAGGAAATGACACATGGAATATAGTGATAATTTTGAAAAGTCACTTAAAATTATAATCAGAAGTCTCAATTTAAAACCATCATATTTAGGTCACTACCAAGTGTTGATTTACAAACTAACGTATGTTTTTAAAGAAAAACAAGTACAGTTTAGAAAAGGCTAATGTAACATCAGTGTCCTCCTCCAAGCATACCCTAACAGGCAACAGCTTCCAACCTGAGCTTCTATCTGTGGCTGCTGTTATCCTACCTGTGTGCCTTTCTTCTAGTAAACCTAAGTAAATAATTCCAAATATCATAAACAAACTAACACTGCTTCACTCTCTCAAAAGCATTGACCAGAAACCTTTTACGTTAATGAGGTTTTTGGCGGAAGGGAAATGGGGAGGGTCTACAGGGTGTTCAGGGTCTCTCTACTAGATCAGACTCATAGTGATCTTCCTGTTTACAGCCTCGCAAGAGCTGGGATTACAGGTGCATGCCATCATGCCCAGTCTCAATTGCCATCTCAGCACTCCCTGGTAGCAGGGCTGGCACAGCAGGCATGGGGATATGTCCATGAGTTTTGACTGAAACAACCTATGCAGTTATTTATAGTAACAAAGGCCTCCAATGTATGATAACTTACTTAACTAGTCTGCACTGATAACTGTTAACATTTGTTACATAATGAGAAAACTCAGGGATGTAATTATAGAAGTTGGTAGGATTATTTACCATAAATGTTATTTCCCACATTCCAAGTCCAAGATACAATTTAATTATCTCATCCCTTGGGACAAGTGCACGGGGTGAGATGTTGGTGAAAATGTCAACTATCGCTTCAGGACTACAGCACTAATTACCAGCTTACACCTCTCAAGAGTTGCCTTTTCTTCCTCTGTAAATACAGCAGCTTTTAGGAATAGGGTCTTGGAGTGAAAGTTATGAAGTCAGGTCCTCACTAGCACTCATGTAGCATATGAGAAGCTTTGCCGTGTGTATGATTCTAAACTGTTTTTCTTCCTGTTAAAAATCTAGTCTATTTAAATGAGTTAAAAACATCCATTTTTGTGTTTGTGAGTAGGTCAAGTATCTCTTTAGAATAATTACTTTATTTGAAATTGTGGACTACAAAATAAATTCATTTCATATTTTGATACATCACTAAGTTATGTCTTCAAAAGTAGGCACAATGGAAGATCATTTATGTGTAGTCATCAATTTTATTTTTTTAAACTTTATTTATATACATTATGGCCAACTCAGCCTGCCCTGGTGGTAGGGCTGGCACAATATGTGGTGCCAGGGATCAAACAGCAGTCCCTGCGGTTGCCTAAGCTTGCCTAAGCAGGCACTTTAGACTGCTAAGCTGTCTTGCTGGTTCCATAGTCATCAACTTTAAAGGGCCTCGTATGAAAGGAATTTTTTGTAATATTGCCAGAATTTTTTTATTTTTTTTTGAATTTTTGCATTTAATAAATAGCAATGTGACAGTTTCAAAACATGTTAGTAGTACATTTCCAGTATTTGATACAATGTATATTGTTGTCCTCCTAGTAGTTATACAGAGCACACGGTGTAGACATGATAATTTTTCTATTTTTATTTTGAAAGAGAATCCAAAATAGCATTAAAACTGAAACAGTTATCAATGATACAGAATTTCACTAAACAAAATATGTATTTGACAGTATTAGTTGTATTCCATAGTGTTTTTACTAGTAAGTGTGTATAATGAATATGTTGATCATATATTTACCATAAATTTTCTTATTTCCCACATTATTTTGCACTTAATATATATGCAATATATTATATAGGGTATATATATTCAATACATATTACTGAACATATATATATATATATGTATATATATATATATATATATATATATTTCTTAAAAGCACTGCTTTGTATTTGGAGGTAATTTTATTTGTACCTTTTAGCAGTTGATATGTAGAGGTGATGCTATCTTATAGGCTAGTTCTGCTCTGTTTGGAAACAGACAGAACACATTAAGTCCTAATGGTTGGGTGGAAATTAGTTCACCCTGAGGTTATTTGTTAGGGAAATATTATAAGTTATGCTGAACAAAAGTCACTTATTATTGATAGGCAAATGTTCAAAGGTTTCATATGAAGAAAAACTGAGCACAAATGTTTCATAACTATAAGCAGATACACCAAGCAGTTTTCTCATAAGTCCTCTCACATCAATGCATCTTGTTTTGTTTCCAGATGCAATCAAAGGAAATCTCACTGGAAAGCAATTTTGTCACATTATTATTTTTAGATCAATAAAGATTAGCTTATAGATAAAAATATATTTTTATTATTGCATAATATTTTTTTTCTAGTTTAAGTAAATGCATACATCGCACGTGCTTAGACTGAGAAGAACAATATTAAATCCCCAAATTTGCCTAATAGAGTACATTTTATGTGAGAGAGCTGATGAGATAACTCAGCAGACTAAGCACCTGCTTACACAAGAGCATGGACAGTTGTTCAATCTCCGGGCCCATCAGTGGTGTCAGCCCTGTGCCTGGAAGCACTCAGCCGCTACAGAGTCTGGGCATGGTGGTGCACACCTGTGATACCAGTGCTGGGGAGGCTGAAAGCAGGAGGATCACTACAAGCCTAATCTGTTGAGACACTATATCAAATACTATATATATTATTGTTTCTTAAAAACACTGCTTTGAATATATATTATATATATACATATATGAAAGAAAATTTTAAGAAATATTTTCATTGTATTTACATCACTATGTAATTTTTACTCATATATATATATATATATATATATATATACATATATATTGCATAAATTACCTGATTTTTTTCTTTTTTAGTCTTCTGGCGAATAACATTTATTTTTACCTGATTTTTTTCAAATAAATCATTTAATAGAAAAATATTTCTTGAAACATATTCATAATGTGTTTTTCCAACATGTCATGTTACATATATTTACTAGACCATGCATGCTATGATATTGTTTCCCATCATAACTTCCTGTTTTACACCTCAAAATACTGGAAATTGTGGCTCAGGAACAAGTCCTGCCTATGCACTGAGAGAACAAGATGTTTGGTGGTGTTGATCTACACCTTGCTGAGAGGAAGGCAGTTGGGATGGAGGCCCTGCATGTCTCTGTGATTCTGGCTCCTATAGCAGGGGCTGACTGCTTAGCAAGCCAGCTCTCCTGACTATCCTGAAGCCAGGACACAGACAGCAATTTTCACCGGTCGACCATGCAGAGTAGACTTAGAGTCCTTTTGGAAACACTGTCTCCTTGTGAAATATAATTGTCCCTTGCTACCCACCTGGGATTGGGTCTAGGGCCTTCTATAGATACAAACATCTGAGGCTGTTCATGTTCCTTACATAAAGTGGCTTAGTATTTGATCAAAACCTTTGTATAGTCAGGCCTGGTGGTACACACCTGTAATCCAGCACTTGGGAGGCTGAGGCAGGAGGATCGGTGTAAGTTCAAGACCAGCCTGGGCTACAAAAGTGAACTCAAGTCCAGCCTGAGCTGCATAAAGACCCTGTCTCAAAAAGACAAAGATAATTAAAAAACCCTGTGTATATCTTCTTGTATGCTTGTAACCATCTGTAGATAATTTACGATACCTAAAACAATGTGAAAGTTATGTGAATAGTATTGCAGGGAGTATAATGGTGAGGAAAGAATTTCAGTATGTGTGCAATACAGACATCATATTTTCCCCAGTATTTTCCATTCCTATTGTCTGAATCCATAGAGTTGGATCCCACCCTTAGGGTGAGCAGACATAAATGTCTTTGGATGGCAATATTGTTCACATTGGTGCCTGCAACTAAAACAACAAGAATAAGAGTGAGTCCACTAGACTATGAACAACTAAGCAGAGCTATATAAAAACAATGAGTTCTAACTCTGACTCCACCCACAGAACCAACCAGGCCATGCAGTGGCCAGGTAAGAACCCTCTCAGCCTACATCCATCCCCGATTCTTCAGACTCAAGCTCTGACTCCACTCACCATCCTTAAAGGGCCACATGTTGGCCTCAGCCCACGTCCATCCCCAGCTCATCAACTGCCTGAGCTCCGATTCCACCTACTTTCCCGAATGGGCTGCTTGACAGCCAGGTAAGAAGTCTCTCAGCCCATGTTTATTCCCCAACTTCACAAACGCCCAAACCCCCACTCCAGCTAGCATCCCCACACGGAGGACCACCGTCCCAATGTAACCACCCACTGTGGACCCACCGGACCTCGTGGCAGCCAACTGTCTGAGCTCCAACTCGCAGCCAGGCATGTCTGGAGGGGACCAAGCTTGGTGTATCTGGGCCTCAAATCCCATAAGCGCTAACTTCATAACTTCACCAAAGTGCAAAGATCACTGCTATAAAAAAGGACAAAGATAAGGGGCAAGATCCAATCTCAGGTCTCCAGTCCACCCAAAACAAATATAGGAGACACTAACATGAAAGAAAACAGATATCATGCAGACAAAATCTCTGATTTGGTAGCATCTCATGTAGACAGACAAGTGCAGAAATGTATAGAGCAACTTAGATAGAGATCATATCTGAAATAACAAAAGAAATACATGAATTAATAGACTCTGATGTGGAAAAACAACTGCAGAAAAGTATAGAGGAAACCAGAGCAGAAATAAACTCTGAAATTAAAAAAAGACATCTCTAAATTAATGGCATCTAAAGTAGAGGAACAGTTACAGAAAGGTAGAGAGGAGAACAGAGAAGAAACATTCTCTGAACTAGAGAGAGAAAGGATAACTATAGTAAAAGACTTCAGTACTACTAAAGAAGACATTGATAGAAAATTAGAGGAGAATAGAAAAATAATGGATTCCCTCGTTGAGAAATACAGGAAAAAAATAGAATGCATGGAACAGTTTCAAAGAGATATATAAGAAAATAAAATCTCGATTGGACTTGGCAAAACCATATGAATGAAATTGAACATAGAGTCTCAGATCTTGAAGACATAGATGCAGCTAGTAAAAAGTAAGAAAGAATCTCTTAAAAACAAATAGGATGCAGGAAAAAATAATGGAACATCTGCAAGTTGATGTGAAAATGAACAATGCTAAATTAATAGGAATCAATGAGAAAGGAGTTAAAATAAATGATATGAAAAGAACATAGGCAGAAGCAATAGCAGAAAACTACCCATATTTGAGAAAACAATCAGAAATTCAGGTAACTGCAGCATATACAACTCCAAATAATATCAGCCCGACTAAAAACACACAATGACATATAATAGTCAAGATTTCAGAAATCCAGCAGAAGAATAATATACTAAAAGCTGCTAGAGAAAAGAAACAGATCACATCTAAAGGAAAGCCCATCAAAATAATGGCAAATTTCTCTCCGCAAACCATGAAGTCAAGAAGAGCATGGAGCAGAGTGCTTCAAGTCCTCCATGAAAACAGATTTCAGCTCAGACTGCTATAGCCTGCAAAACTCTTGTTCAAGTATGCGTGAGAAGTGAAATACTTCCAGCACAAGGAACAACTAAAAAATTTCATGAGGTCAAAGCCAGTCCTATAAAGTATACTAAAAAAATTTTACAGAGAGACCAAAACAACCCAAACTCAACAAATAAGAATAGAAAGAACCCAGCAAATAGGGCAACCAATTAAACACAGGAGAAAAAGCTGCAAACAGTAGTAAGTAAAAGTTATGTCAATCACAAGTCAACACATTTCAATTGTAACAATCAATGCAAATGGACTCAATTGTGTAATTCAAAGAAATAGACTGGCAGAGTGGATAATGAAGCAAAGTGCAAGCATATGCTGTCTACACTTAACTCAAAGAAACTCATAGGCTAAAAGTTGAAGGGTGGAAAACAATACTACCTTCTCCAGCATCTCAAAAAAAGCAGAAGTAGCATTCTTGTTTGCAAACACTCTAAACTTCAAACCAAGATTGGCCAAATGAAATAAAAAAGGCCAATCCATACTGCTTAGGGGAAAACTTCAAGACGAAGAGGTAAGTCTCATAAACATGCATGCACCCAACATGGAAGCACCAACTTATATAAGACAAATATTAATGGGCATGAAAAATCTAATATCCAATACCACAATCTTAACAGGAGACCTTAACAGCCCTTTATTCCAAAAAGTTCAAGCAGGAAAAAAAAATTAGCAAAGAAGTAGCAGAACAGAACTGGAACCCGGAACAACTGGAATTAGTGGACATACACAGACTGTTCCACCCAAACACTTAAGAATGCACATTTTTTTCAGGTGCACATGGGACATTTTCTAAAATAGATGACATATTAGTTCATAGGTCATGCTTAAGTATATGCAAGAGAAAAGAAATTATACCATGCATACTATCTGACAACAGTGAAATGAAATTGGAAATAAATCACAAAAGAAACCACCACAATCCCAGCAATACGTAGAAATTAAACAACATCCTTCTCAGCAAACAGTGGGTTACAGATGAAATTAAATAAGAAAATAAACAATATTTATGATTTAATGAAAATTCAAACAGAACCTACCAGAATTTATGTGATACAATGAGAAAAGTTCTTAGATGGAAATTTATAGCTTTGAACTCACATGTTAAGAAAACAGAATGGGAACAAATAAATACTCTCATAGAGTGCCTAAACTGACTAGAAAAGGAAGAGCAAATGAAACCAAGAGTGGAAAGACAGGAGGAAATTAAAAAGCTTCGACCAGAACTTAATTCAATTGAGACAAAGAAAGCAAAACAAAGATTTAATGAATCAAAAAGCTGATTCTTTGAAAAATTAAATAAAATTGATAAGCCCCTAGCTAACGTCATCAAAAAGAGGAAAGAAAGGACTCAAATTTAAGCAATAAGGAATGAAAAGGATGAAATTACTACAGACTCATCAGAGATTCAGAGGATCATAAATAGCTACTTTGATAATCTTTACTCTGACAGAATTGTAGACACAGAAAAAAATGGACAGATTCTTAGAAAAATATAAATTACTAAAACTGAATCAAGAAGATATTAGAACTCTCAAAAACTCATAACAGCCAGTGAAATGCAAAATGTAATAAAAAGCCTACCGACAAAGCAAAGTCCAGGACCTGATGGATTCATCACTGAATTCTCTAAGAAATTTATAGTAGACGTAAGTCCAATACTCCTCAAACTCTTCTATGAAATTGAAAATTAAGCTTTCCTCCAAAATTCATTCCAAGAGGCAAATATTACACTGATACCAAAAAGAGAGAGAGATGCAACTAAAAACGTGAACTATAGGCCAATTTCTCTCAGGAACATAGACGCAAAAATTCTCAATAAAATCCCCACCAGTACAATACAACAAATCATCAAGAAGATTATACACCATGGCCAGGTAGGATTCATCCCAGGGATGTAACAATTCAATATATGTAAATCCGCAAATGTAATACCCTATATCAATAGAACTAAAGCCAAAAATCACATGAGTTTCTCAATTGATGCAGAAAAGGCTTTTGACAAAGTCCAACACTCATTCACGTTCAAAGTCCTGCACAAAACTGCAATAGAGGGCCTCTACCTCAAGCCAATAAAAGCAAGAGAAAAATAAAAGGAATAAAAATAGGTAAAGTAGAAGTTACATTGTCGTTATTTGGAGATGACATGATAATTTATTTGGAAGTCTCAAAACTCCACCAATAAACTTCTAGAATTAATACATGAACTGAGTAGCAAAGCAATACTGAAACAATAACGTGGCAAGCAATACCTTATTGTAGAATTAATACACAAATTCAGTAGCATAGTAATACTGGAACAAAAGGTAGTAAAACAATACATTTACAATATAGCTGAAGAAAAGGAAATACTTAGGAATTGACCTAACTAAAGAAGTAAAAGAGCTTTTCAATGTAAACTACAGTACTGTGAAAAAGAGATTCTAGAGGGTTTCAGAAAATGGAAAGATATTCCCTGCTCCTGGATAGGAAGAACCAACATTGCAAAGATGACCATACTACCTAAATTGTTATACAGATTTAATACAATTCCTATCAAACTATCATCAACATACTTCACAGACCTGGCGAAGTCATTCCTAAAATTTACTTGGAACCAAAAAAGACACAGAATTGCAAAGACAATCCTGGGCAACAAAGGCAAGGCAAGAGGCATTACCATTCCTGACCTAAAATTATACTATGAAGCTAAAGTGCTAAAATCAGCATAGTATTGGCAAAAAAAAAAAAAAAAAGATCTGAGGATCAAGGCACGGATTAGAAGATGCAGAAGCAAATGCAAACACACTCAGGCATTTTATTTCCGAGAAAGGGCACAAACATGTTTAGTGGAAGAAAGATAGCCTCTTTAACAAACGGTTCTGGAAAAACTGGATGCCGAACACATGCTGAAAACTAAACTTGGCCCAGGTCTATCCCTGTGCACTAAACTAAAATGAAAGTAGAATAAAGATCTAAATATTAAAAGAGAAACTTTAAATCTCCTGAAAGAGAAAGTGGGAGAAAATCTTGAAGACATCGGGGCATGACAAGAGCTCATGGACTAAAATCAAAATGTACATTTAACACTTGAAAGAATTAAGAAGTGAGACCTCCTCTGGCTAAGAAGTTTGTTCACCTCAAAAGAAGTTACCAACAGAGTGAAAAGACTGCCCAGAAATCTTGAAAAAAAATATTGTAACTTATAAGTATTTGGATAAAGCTCTTCTATCTAGAATTTGTGAAGAATTAAAAACCATTAAGATTCAAAATTCAAACACTCAATCCAGAAATGGGCATCTCAGATGAACACACACTTCTCAGAGAAGGAAATTCAAGAAGTCTACGAATACATGAAGATAAGTTCCACATCTATAGCCATTGGTGAAATCCAAATTAAAGCAACACTTAGATACCATCTCACCCCAGAAAGAATGGCTATCATAAAGAAATCAACAACAAATGTTGGAGAGGCTGAGGGGAAAAAAGAACCCTTCTCCACTGCTCGTGGGAATGCAGACTGGTAAAACCATTATGGAAAGCAGTGTGGAGGCTCCTTAAAAAACTACAGCTGGAAATCCCATTCAATGTAACTATCCTTCTACTGGGAATTTTCCCAGAAGAACTGAAAACATCTTATCATAGTGATATCTGTGCACCTGTGTTTATAGCAGCACAATTTATAATAGCCAAATCTTGGAAACAGCCAAAATGCCCATTATATGAAAAATGGTTGAAAAAGATGTGGTGTTTTTATACAATGGAATATTACTCAGCTCTAAAGAATAATAAACTAGAAGACTTCATATTAAATGGATATATCTTGAACATATATTCACAAGTGAAATAAACCAAACCTACATTTGTCCATGTTGTATAGTCTCCCTAGTGTAAGAACTCAAAAGAAGAAATAAGAATTGAGAGGCATAACACAGCTGAATGGAAATCAAAGACTTAAGGGTTAGACAGCAAAGTGAATGGAAACAGAAAAGACAGGAAACATAGCAGAAGCAAAACTACACACTTATATGCACAGGATGAATGGGACAATGGTCCTAAGAAACCTCAAAAGATTTTTTGACGCTGATGATAGCAATGTGTAACACTAAAACTATGCTTGGAATCTTTATCATTCTGGTCTTTTAGATGTGTGCTTCTTCTTCTTTTTTTTTTTTTTTTTTTTTTAAGGCTGGCTCCCCCTTTATTTTTAAAAAAAATTTTAAAATTTTATTTATTTTTTTTTCTTGTTTCAGAACCTTTATTTGTTTATTCACTCATCTTTATGGCCAGCTCAGCCTGCCCCAAGGGCAGGGCTGGCGCAGCATGTGGTGCCGGCGATCGAACCGTGGTCCCTGAAGCCACCCAAGCTTTCCCAAGCAAGCGCTTTAGACCACTGAGCCATCCCGCTGGGTCCGTGTGCTGCTTCTAAGGTAATTTCAGTCACTATTATTCTGTCTCTCAAGTAATTGGTTGGTTTATAAGAAAA
This sequence comes from Myocastor coypus, assembly GCA_004027025.1. Lineage (NCBI taxonomy): Eukaryota > Metazoa > Chordata > Mammalia > Rodentia > Myocastoridae > Myocastor > Myocastor coypus. The sequence goes on along the minus strand of PVJA010036226.1, from coordinate 9,047 downwards.
CAAAAAATGGTATTAAATGAGAATAAGAGAATAGGAAAAATGCCAAAGGATGGACAGGCTAAAATTCAGTACATGCTTATATTTCTAAACATCTGTGTGCAAATTTATAACTGATTTTACCACATTCCATAGAGATTTATTAGAATATTAATGATTGATGGAAAATACCAATTCCAAGTTAAGTCTAAAATGTTTGATATTCACAAAGACAGTGATATTAAGCTCCAGCACCCATGTTTTAGAGTAATAGTATCACTAAGCTTTTCTTCTGGAGGGCTAAGTATATAAGTTTACAGACCAAAAATTAGAGAAAAAGAAGGGCTACAAGGATAACCAATACTTTAGCCCTAGCCCTTCAAGGTCAGTGAGGATTCACGACAGAACAGAACCTGTGCTATAACATCCTCTAATACAGTGGTTTCCCAAATTTTCTGTTCAAGGAGATTAAGGGAACACAGAGGAAAGGGATTGAAGTTATACAGTGTGCCTAAGGAGAGTCACCTAGAGAGAAAGCATTCTCTCAGGCTTTCACAGAGAACAAACTGGTCAAACAATGGCTGTGACTCGTCTGGAATGATGACACTGACAACAGTTGTACAAAGCACTGTACATGGTTCCAAAGTAAATGCTGAGGGGATCTGACTGGACTTGGGAGATATAAAAACTACATGTTTTATTATACATGTCTTGATTTAACTTGCACTTAACCACCCAGCAGAAAAGCTTAAGCATGACGCATAAAAGGTAAGGATACTTTAGTAGGCTGAGCTATAAAAGGCTCAAATCAACAGCTTTCAACATGGCCAGTTTTGCCAGTAACTCACTGCAATTATGGAACATTTGACTATGTGTACAACTACCTTCTCTTAGATCAAAGAGAAGAAATCTTTTGTACCAATAACCATTAGAAAATTTATCATGTCGCCGGGCGTGGTGGCTAATGCCTGTAATCCCAGCACTCGGGAGGCTGAGGCAGGAGGATTGGTGCGAGTTCGAGACCAGCCTGGACTACAAAAGTGAGCTCAAGGCCAGCCTGAACTGCACAGCGAGACCCTGTCTCAAAAAAAAAAAAAAAGAAAATTTATCATGTTTACCCTGTGCTCTGTATAACTACAACAAGGACAATAATATGCATCGTATCAATTATTGGGAATGTACTCCTAACGTGTTTTGAAACTGTCACATTGTAATTTCTTGCTAAAAGTAATAAAAAAGCCTGAGTTCTTAATTTCATTATTGAAGTTTTGTGAGAATTTCAAAACTGTTGAATATAGGGCTTCATATCATTTGGAATAATAAATATCTTTATTATTTAAATTACTTAATACTTTTAATAATTGAGAATTTTCTTTTATGAGACATATATTCTAGCCTCTAGTTGTGAGCTTATAAAGTCAGACACCACCAAAATACAGTCACAGTGAAGCCTTGGATTGTGAGTAATTTGTTCTGAGTGTGTTCCACAAGAAGAGTAAACATTTCTAATAAATTTTAACTTGATAAACAAACAATGTCTTAGGGCATAGCTCAGTGACACTGCTGCTATTTGGCAAGTGTAAGATCATCAGTTTAATTCCCGGTGGCAAAAAATAAAGATGTTTTCCAATATGCATAGCATGTGACCCCAAATGTTACATGATTACAACTGAGGCAATGGTTCTTCTGTCTCTCTAGTTGTGGGTGTATAGGGGATCATCTCTCAACATCAAGAGGTCACAGAGGAGACCTGTGTAGAGGAAGACGAGAAAAAGACAGAGGAATTCCACATTTATGAATATGATGAGGGAGATGTGTAAAATGTGGGAAACAGTGCACATTTTGTAGAAAAACACCATTTGAATGAGAGCTGTAGCAGTGTGAGTGATGAATCTGTTTAGCAACACTATAATGTTATATTTTCCATGAAATACTCAAAAAGAGACAGAAGAAGTTGCTATTGAATAGTCTTCTTATTAAAGTAGCTTGAAAAGAAGAGTTCCCCCTGAATCAACGGACAACAATGATCCCCTTAGTGAAGGCTGTCCTGCGCAATGATAGTGACCCTCTTCTCTCTTGTCTCCTCACAGCAGCCAGGGAGATATTCAAAAGAAAATGTAGGCTAATCTATTTATCTTTCTTTACATTTTATATTTTCTTTACTATTTCCTACTATGTTGCCATATGGTAATCATTTTTAATACAGATATTTTTGGGTTGTAGGTAAATCACTTGAGTTTCCTTTTTAAACTTCAATATATACTAAAATATTTTTTAATTTATTCTTATTTGTTATTTCCTTATAATCCTCCATTTTTATACTTACATCTTTATCAGAAATTGAGTTTGTTGAAAGAAAGGCATAACAGGAAGAAAAAGAAAATTTAGTTATTTTTATCTTTATGCTGCCACCAAATAGCTTCTCAATTTCCACAACATGGCTTGTTAAAGTAATTTATAAATTTTAATCTCACTTGAACTTTGTTCTGTTGCATGAATCAAGATTTCCTATGTGTACCTGAGTGTATTTCTATTTTACTACTCAGACTTATGAACCTGTCTTTCTAGTCAAGTACCTATAATACAAGCTTAATTATGGTATTTTATATAAGATGACTGTGAGAAATAGCAGTTGGAATATAAAGAGTCTGCTAAAAAAGTGTATACACACGCCAGGAAAAGAAAAATTATATATATATATATATATATATATATATATATATATATATATATATCAGCAGATGGTACTAACCTAACATAGGGAACCCTAGAAAATATTATATATTGCAGAAAATCCATTACTCTGCTAGCCCTTAGAGGAAACATTGAAAATATATATACAACAATATCAATTACTAGGGTTATTCAAGCAGCAGTTCGCCATACTAATAAATAAATAAAAATAATAAATAAATTGCCAACAGTTTGAGCACCCCTTGTAGAGATTGAAAATAACATATTTAGCAATGGAATATTTATACAAATTTTTCTTTTCCAGAAGTTTCAATACTTTTTTTGGCTGACTCTGTACATATAGATATAACAGATATATGTATATAATTTCATTATATTTAAAGAAATATGTTTACATGATGTGTAATGTAATATGTGTGTTTTCTGTTTTCTTTAATCTTTATAATAGAAAAACAAGGAGTGGGAAGGAAAATCTGTCTTTTTTTTCTGCTCAGGACCTTGCACTTGCCAGGCAGGCATTTGTGATTTGTGCCACTGAACTATCTCCCCAGTCCCTGAAAATCTTAATAAGAAAAAGAAAAAGAAAAAAAAAACTTGATGGAATTGCTAAGCTTGATAGTGTCTCCCAAAGGTATTAAGACCTTGTGATAGTTACTTTCCTTGTCACTGAGATGCAGTACTCAACGCCCACAGATTAAGTAAGCAGTTTATTTTGGCTCATAATGCAGAGAAGTTTTAGTCCCTACTACTGGCTCCAGAACAGGGCATCATGGCAGAGGATAAACAGATCATTGTGTGGCACTGGAAGCATAAAGATGAATTCACCCATGAGTGTCACACACCCACAGTCCACTCACCTCCCCAAAGCACCACCTGTGAATGAAAACTTTTGAGAGAATATCTAGATATAAACCATAACTGTCCTGACCTGTATAATCCATGAGGATTGTGCTATGTGGTTAAGATTTTGTAAATGTGCTTAAACCGTGGATTTTGAGACAATGAGAAAATCCTGGAAAATGAAGTGGGCCTCATAATATAATCACAAATATTCCGTATGGACCAGGTGCAGGTAGTTTAGGCAGACATTCCACAGAGAACAACATGCAGAGATGGAAACAGAGAGAAAGTTGTACTGCTACAGTGAAGGAGAGCTAGAGGCCAGCAAAAGCTGCACGAAGCAGATTTAGGATGGAGGGAGCATGACCCTCTTGGTCTCCAGAATTTTGAGCAGCTGTATTTCTCTTTTTCTAAGTCATTAAATTCATGGTTACTGTATTTCTTCCTATACCCCTATGAAGGTAATTCACTGGGGAATTAAAGAGACATTCTTCTCAGATAAGAGCAGAAGTGTATAGACTGACAAAGAACATCAACAAAGCCTGAAATCCAGGGTGGGAGCAGCTCTGTCAAGTTAAGAAAGGGAGACGCCCAGACTCGGCCTTTGCTTTGAGCCCTTCACCTGGTATGGGCCAAGCAACAGGACAAAAACAGGCTGGACTTAGACCTAGGTGAGGGGTGAGTATCCACACTCTGGCAGGGACAAGACCCAGAAAAGCAGTGAGTACAGCTGGTGACTGTCCCCACAGGAGACTCTGTAGTCAGAGACCCACAGCACCTGGCCACCCAAACCTGCTCTTACGCACTGACGCAGAGCATAGCTGACTGACAGACAGTGCTCACCCCGGGGTGCAGAAGAACCCTGGCAGCAACGGTAAGTGGAGAACAACAACAAAAACGTCAACAACAATTGAATGAACACTTGATGAAAAGTACTCTGCAAAACCAGAGAGTTCCAAAAACTAATCAACTCAAAAAGAATAAAGCATTAGAGTATAATGTAGAAGACTTTAAAATACAAAATTAATAGCTTCGGATATCGCGAAATAGAGTCTAGAATATGTTAACTAAAACAAAACTACTATAATGGAAAAGTAGACTATAATATTCTAGGGCAAGCCGTTCATCATTTCTCTCTTTATTCATAGTTCCCCTGTTTTACTGTTTAAAGCACATTTCGACATTATTTTAAATTATCTGCATAACCCCTCTGAATGTTTATTATGTATTGCTCTATTTTTTAACATTATTTTCAAGCAGGCATTTTTTCCACTACAGCGGTCTGCTGTGGTTTCACCTACGTTGTTATTCTATCTTCTCTAATGTCATTTGGTCTTTTCCTGCCCTGATGTACTCAGAAAGGATACTTACTCACTGGTGACACTAACCCTGTGGTTGGTATCAGACTACTGTGGCAATGACTTCTACACACTGGGATAGTAACACGACAACAAAGGACAGAAATTCCTAGCCATTCATCCAAGTGGAAACATATGCAAGTAAAAGATCAATAGTGATAACATTTCCATGTGGTCAACTATTATATTTATGTTACAAAATAAAACTTCAATATCAAATAGATGACAGATTGATTTGCAGTGATTCACAGTTGCTAAATGTAGAATATATATAGACAGCCTATAAATCATTCTACTTATGATTGTTTTTACTTTATGATGGTACAAAATGCATAGCCATTCAGAAGCAACCATGCTTGAAATTCTGAACTTTGATATGCTGCCCTGCTACAAATGTGTGGTCTGATATGCTGTGATCTTGGGCAGTGGAAGTTAGCCACAGAGCCTAACCAGTTACACAATCATGTGGATAAAAGACTTCCACAGGGTCGTATGTCACTGTGCTCTGATGTTTGCTAAGGTGGGTGACTTAAGTACATTTTCACCTTACGATATTTTTAATTCCTGATGATGTTATCAAGCCATAACCTTATTTAATCATGTACTATTATGCAAAGTACTGGAAATTGAATAGTTATGTGTTGTGCCACTGAGCTATATCCTTGACTGAGAGTACATGCATTTTAAAGTTAAAAATAATTCAGTAAAATTTCTACAATTTTATCATAACATCCTTTTTGTAACAATGTATATGCCTCTTACACCAGGAAAATAAGAGTCACTGAAATTTAGACATTTTAACTATGTTATTTATTTTGCATTAATATATTCATAATACAATTCAAAATTTTTTAATTGGCCCCTTTAGTAAGGGGCCATATTTTTAATCCATTTGCCTCATATGACTGAAAGTTTTTAAGTGAATTGTATATATTTTATTTTTCTTACAACATCTGTCCCTTCACCCAGTAATATGGTTTCCTTTTTAGTTGGAAGAAGGAACAGAAAGCTAAAGAGGGCAAAACCATCAAGGAATACCAATCAGTATATGAAAATGTAAGTGTCTCTGCCAGGGAGACCTCTGGTGAAGAGAAGCGGTGATGCCTGGCCCTTCACAAAAAATGGCCCTTCTATTATTTTGCTAAGAATGAGGAAGTATTACAAGTAGTATTAACTTGATAAGTGCTGTTCCAGGATAAGTGAGACTTGGTAAAAGTAATTCTAAAAATTATAAGAGAATCATAGTTTTCTCAAAAGAATTTATATCTACATAGTGTGGATATAGTAGACCTAGTGAAGTGATGGCCCCCAAACAACAAAGTATGAAAGTTATTATTGTTAAAAATGTAGTGTGATTGAAATTGGCCAGGGGGGAGACCCATACTTTCCCCCGAGATTGGTGAAAAGAAAGATGACAGTGAACAAGGGCGTTGTTAGAAGGAGATGACAAGATGTAGACAAGAGAGTTACTGAGATGGAACTCCAGGGTCTGTGCTGAGATGCAAGAGAGACACCCAGGATGAGGAGGGGAGAGCCACAAGGGAAGGAGTGGACAGTAGGGCCACTGGAGGAGCACGAGCGCTGATGGCGCATGGCTGCAGCCGCACTTTCTGTTGCTTTTTATTTATGATTTTATTTGTTTACGCGATGTTGGGCAAATAACTCTAAAAACCTGTACCTATGTAAGTATCATCTTCCAAATACCTGGAGAGGAAGTTTTTGATTGTAATGGTTGATACACTGTGTCAACGTGAGAAATACAGAGGTTTAATGACGTGAATCAGCACAGGGCAGGTTTCTCTCTTTACAAACATCTTGAGCCTTTTCCAGAGGAGAAACTGGAGATGATGTGAGCAGTACATCCACCCTGGGAAGCCAGGAGGTAGCCTGCTTGTGAAGGAGGAAAAAAGGTTTATTGTTGCCTCCTTTTGCTCTTCTTGGATTTACTGTTTCGTGGTGCTTGGAACCGTTGCCCTGTGCTGCGCCACCCTGCCGTGGAGTCAGGTGATTAAGGACTGAAACATCCATAAACTGTGAAGTAAATAAGCCTTCCTTCCTAAATTCTGGACGCCACTTATTTTGTCCCAGAGAAAAGAAACTGAGAAAAATACAGTGAACCTAAACGAGTGAAATATAAAAGGTGAAATGATACTGCATCTTGTAGCATGTAGATGCTGAAAAATTGACAAAGAAAAGCAAAAAAAAAAAAATCTAGTCATTAAAAAGTAAAGTTTTGTGTACTTAAAAAAGAATAACAATAGATAAGCAAACACAATTATCAAAAAATATCTCATGTTTTATGTAAATCTGATTACTTAAATGGAAAAAAGTCAAAGCCCAAATATTCAATACAAAAGAGATATTACAATGGTTGAAAACATGTAAAACATTTAATACAAAATATTAGAGGCTTTTTTAATTTTACCATTTATAAAAGTGATTTTAATGCTAACACCAGGTATAGAGAAAGCAAATGGAGAAGATGCAAGCTTAGCATAGATCAAAGAGTGTTAGACAGTACAAATTGGTACAAATTTTCTGAGGCAATTAATAAGATGTACCAGAATCTTTAAAAATTATAAGAGAAATACTGTATCTTGAAATTTGTCCTAGGGAAAAATTAAAGATTTGTGAAAACATTTTGCTATGGTTAAGGTCATTGCATTTTTATTCAATTTTTTAAAAAATGAAACAATAAAATGTTCCCATAATGTGAGATTGCTCCAGTAATTTTATCCATAAGGTAGAAGAATAACTTAAGGGTATTTGAGGGATAAAATTTTTAAACTCTTATAGATTATAGTTACAAAGAATAGTTTTCTTCTTTGCTAAGAATATATGTTTTTACAAAAGCATTATCCAGTGTAGTCCACATTTTAGGATGAAAGTTATATTATACAAATAATTCAATTTGAAAACAGAGCAGTTTTTTCTAATTTGCATGTGTGAAAAACTCATAATTTGGAGTTGAGGGTGTAGCCCAAACTTCCTAACATGCACTAGGATTGGAATTCAACTCTCATTAATTTCCTTCTTATTGTTACCCTTAATTTCTAAGATAATGTCAGAGGGAAAAATTGATTTAGGCATGAAGGCAACCCCTATTGCAAGGGTGTGCAGAAGTTTTGCCCAAGAATTATGCTTCCTTTGAGAGTCAAGCATGGAGAAAGAACTCTGCATGGAATAAAAAAGGATCTGGGGAGATTTACCCAACATGGACATTACTAAACATTACAGAATAATCTTTTTCTTTTCTCTACACTAAACTCTTGCTTCTATCTTACTATTTCTTTGTTGAAACCATGAATGTCAGCTTCTTACCAGTCATTTATACTTCACAGCCAAGAAACATTTTCAACTGCAGACAACAAAAGTTCAAATGGTGGTCATGAAGAGTGAGCAATTTTCCCTCTGAGTCTGCTTGTCCCCTGTCCTTTGACCTCCACAAGGGGCATTAAGCCATTAAGCCAGAGAGCAAGTCCACGTGCACCTCCCAACTTTCTTCTATTGTTCACCTCCTGCATCCAGTGAGACATCACCTTACTTCTGAAGTGGCTGTTGTATCCAGCTGCTTTGGACAGCTTTGAGAGCGGGAGCCTGATTCGGTTGCTGAAGATCGTGGGGTACAGTGGTTCAGGCTCTTGCTGATTTACCTGGTGTCTGGCAGTGAGCCTCACCTGAGGCTGCCTTGGCACAGTTTGCCCTCTGCATTCCTGATGAGGGAGTACAACAGCCCAGGGCCACAGGGAGGCCTGTCTAGCTCTGAGTCAAGAAGCTTTAATCATGTTGAGTGGTCTTTTTCAGCCTAATGACTATGAGATAGCTATTCAGTTGCCTAACCAATTTCAATAATTTTCCTATACTCTGATCTCTTAGTTTCCTTCAGCTATTTTATTTTTCTTAAACCTTATTTATTTATTTGTGTTATGGCCAGTGTAGCCCTTCCTGGGGGTGGGCCTGGCCCAGCAGGTGGTGCTGGGGATGGAGCCAAGGTCCCTGAGCTTGCCTAAACTTTCCTAGTCAGTCACTTTAGACCGCTGAGCCATCTCGCTGGGCCTCCTTCAGCTTTGCTCTTGGTGGATAACCTATGTTCTGACTATTTCTTTGAACTGTATTTTGTTCACACATAATTACTTCGGCATCAAATAAGATTTACTTTCAGCCACGCGTGGTGGCTCA
>PVJA010036225.1:0-21255 GCA_004027025.1 Myocastor coypus | reverse complement strand
TTTTTTTTTTTTTTTTTTTTTTTTTTTTTTTTTTTTTTTTTTTTTTTTTTTTTTTTTTTTTTTTTTTTTTTTTTTTTTTTTTTTTTTTTTTTTTTTTTCATTTTCAGGACATAAAATGGAAAATAAGTATGGTGGGGAAAAGAGATTTCATTGAGAAGTAATATTTATTTATTTATTTATTTGCGGGACTGGGGTTTGAACTCATGACCTTGCACTTGCCAGGTAGGCTTTTGCACCACAGAGCTATCTCTCCAGTGATATTTCTTAAAATTACAAATATTGAGGGTAAGGAAACACTCAGAAATATGTCTGGCAATATGAAAATGGTATTAGTACACAGGAGATTCGGGTTACTAAGTTGGTTTCATGTTTTGTAGTATTTACCAAAAATGCTTTTTTTTTTTTTTTTTCCAATTCTTTTATTGTTTAAATTTAACAATGGTTATATTACATATTTCATCATCGGATCAGTTTAGATTAATACATATTGGTATATAAGATTGATCAAACAACTAAACATTAACCTTTCTAAATCCATATTTCTTTTTTTTGTTCTTTTCCCCTTTTCTTTCTTTGAAAGTTGACATATTGCATATTGTCCTCACAATCATTCTATAGAGTGCAGTGTGTGGGCATGACCCACCTCCCTATTAATGTTGCATAGAAAAAAGAAAGAAAGAAAGAAAGGAAAAACAGGAAAGAATATACTTCTCTTTGAAAATAAGAGACTGGGCCAAAAACCATATTCTTGACAGGCTACAGTTTTGTATTTCCTTGAATTTCCAAATATCTGTGTCAAAATTGTATAACTGCTTATATCACATTGTATGGAAAGTTATTAGAATATCAATGATGGTCAGAAAATATCATTTACAAAAATGCTTTTTGTTTTGACACAGAAATCTAATTACCATGTAACTCTGATGGAATTAACCTTCTCTGAATATGTTCAACTGAAATAAACCTAAACTCTTTGTCTTTTCTGAGTATGTGCATATTAATCTATCTATCTATCTATCTATCTATCTATCTATCTATCTATCTATCTACTGTGGTTCTCAACCTCTCTACTGCCATGACCCCACAATACAGTTCTTCGTGTTGCGGTGACCCCAAACGAAAAAATAATTTTGGTGGCTACTTCAAAACTGTAATTCCAAATAAATAACATTTTCCATGGCTTTAGGTAACCCATGTGTTTTGGTCATTTGACCACTGCTGCGGTCGCGACCCACAGGTTGAGAACCGCTATTTTACAGGATGTTCAGGGTCTCACTATAGATCAGACTTGTAGTGATCTGCCTATTTATACACTCCTGAAAGCTTGGATTACAGGTCAGACTTGTAGTGATGCACCTGTTTACAGCCTCCAAAGAGCTGCAATTACAGGTGTGCAACACCATGCCGAGTTTCAGTTTCTGTCTTAGTGTACCCTGGGGGTGGAGCTGGCATGGCAGGCCCAGGGATCAAACCCCTGACCCCTGTCCCTGCTTGCAGTCACTTTAATCTGCTGAGCTATTTGGCCGGCCCCTGAATTTATATCTTACTCTACACCTATACACACTGTTGTTTGCCACTGGTTTGTCACATTTCTAGGCAACTTTTGACTTCCCAGAATGATTACATAAGGGGTGTCTCTAGAGGAAAGAACAGAATATAGGGTTTATCTTTCTTCTTTATGAATCATAGCAAAAATGATTTTTTCTTGAGGAAGAAATTATCATATTTTCTGAAACATACTGATTGATGTTCTATAAAGTTTGGTTTTCTAAATGTGTTTGGTTTTCTCAGATGACACCATTTATGAAATTCATGGGTGTTTGGTCTTCTAAATGTGTATGCCACTCAAAAGGAAATAAGTCCTTTGAATCAAAAGAAGATGAAAGAGGCCTTAAAGAAATGTCAGAAATAAGAAAGACCCCAGGTATCACAAGAATCAAGTTGCAAAACTTTGTTTTGTGAAGAAACTGCTCCTGGCCTGTCTGAGATGGCCAGGCAAGGTGTGAGTGAGAGGGAGACATGTGGAACTGAAGTAATGACAAATAAAGTTATGGAAAAATAGAGACCCAAAAAGATAAGAAATACCAAGAATGTAAAACTTCTGCGGAGGAACACTGTGGACAGCAAGAGGAGCCAAGGTAAATGCAGTCAGAGTCCACAAAAGACTATTCTTCATTACAACAGCTGGTAACACTTTTGGTAAGTGTTTCCTACACTTTGGAAAGTTATTCCAAAGTTGGTCAAAAGAAGTGCAATGCTATTATTGTTGGTTTTTTTTTATATATCTTATACATGGTGTCACTGTGTAACCTGGACTTATAGTGATCTTCCTGTTTTCAGTCTCTGTAGTGCTGGGGTTATAGGCATTTGCTGCTACTCCAGTTTTGATGGTAAGTTCAGTGGGCCTAAGGGCAGAGCCAGTGTGGTAGGTAGTGCTGGGGTTCAAGCCCTGGTCCCTGTGCTTGCCTAAGCAGACACTTAGTCTGCTGAGTGATCCCACCAGGCCTGTAATGCTATTATTGAACATCAGACTATAGACAGGACTTTAAGTAAGGCCACAATTTACTAAATTCTTTAAGTGGTCAATAGTCAAATGCATGATGTCTCTCTAGCCTAATTCTTTGATGATTATAAATTTTAGATTTCATTTTCACACAGACACAAACAGTGTCTCTTTGAGATTTGTCCTGGTATGAAGAGAAGAGAGACTCCATGATGGTCATAGGGGGATGAGAATATCATAACATTTATGTGGAACCATAAGGCACTCATAGATATGAACTGGCCAACCTCAGGAAGTTATTTGAAAGGAATACTCATATCAGACTTTTGAGAGCTACCCATATGTTTGTGGAATTAAATAATGGTTACCTGCATTTTGATATATAATATTGTTTTATTACAAAAAGTTTGATTTCTTTGTCAATTTTCAGGAAAGTTATGCTTAAATAAAGTTGGAAGTCTTTTTAAAACAGTAAATCTGTTTTGCAATATGACTTTGACAGGGTAACAAATTATTTTTTAAAATATTCAAAATTTAAAATATGTATATGTTTTGTCAAATAGAAGTCAAGAAGCCTAAGGTGACTTTTCTTATGCCATTCCTGTTCTTTTCTGTAATTATCACTTCTAATTTTATGTCCTTTTTTTCCTGTCTGGATTTCATATGTGAGAGAAAAACGTAATATTTATTCTTCTCAGTCTGGTTTATTTCACTTGAGGTGATGAACTCTAATTTTGTTTATTTTCCAGCAATAATATGATGATGTTGTTCTTCACCGTGGCTTTTTAGAATCCTTAGTGTCTATTGCGTTTTCATCATCTGGTAATTGTCTGACAGGCACCTAGGCTGGCTCCATACCTTACCTAGTGTGAATAGTGCCACAATAACCCACAATAACCATAGGTAAGCCAATACTTCTATAGTATCTTGGATTAATTCCTCACCAGGTTATGCTAGCTTTCAAATAGTAGACTTTCCTATGGACTCTTGTTGCTAAGAAACACCTAGAAAATACATGACTTACTAAGTTAGCAAAAACAGTGGTCACATTAGAAAAACTTTTTTTTTTTGCTCTACATTATTTGGGATAATAAATTTAGAACTTTAATCAGAAAATTTAACTTTTTTTGTACCTATAAGGATATATTGACATAAGTAATCTTCGAGACTTCAAAAATCATGAATATATGGAGTCTGAAAAGCCATATATGTCTGGACTGACCAAATAACGTTATGCCAATAATCAATCCCAACTGTGACTCATTTTGCATGTGAAAGGCTCCCCACTAAAGTGTTTACTCCCAGTCACATGTCTCTGATGATCACAGTGAATGATTCTGGCCAATTAATATTTGTCTTACCTTAGTCATACCAAGTATTCCAATCTATTCCTCAAAGAAAGTTTATAACTATTTTTATTATTTTTAAATTTATTTATCTATTTTTATTCTTTTGATATAACATCTCACTATGCAGTTCAGATTCATAGTGATCCTTCTGTCTCAGCCTCCTCAGCACTGGGATAACAGTTGTGTACCACCATGACTGGTTTTGGGGCTGGCCCCGTATGCCTGGGGTTCCAGGGCAGGCACGGCATGCAGTACCTGGGATGGAACTCAGGTCCTTGCACTTGACACGCTGGCTGTTATACCACCGAGTTATCTCCACAGCCCTGAAAGTTATGTTTAAGTTGCAATTCAGAAATCTGTAAGAAAACTGTAAAAGGTTAGGATTTCTAAGCAGCTGGAGTTATAGGTTTGTACCACCACACCCACACCAAGTCAGATTTTTCTCTTGTTTATTATTTGGCCCTTCAAATATTCCCTTTCCCATTTTGAAATATCATTATGAGTATCTTTTTCAATATTATGATAGAAATCATTCATTCAATCGTATTCCTATTAGTTTTAGTGGTATTAAATATTGTATTAAATAACATTGATAATATTGTTATTTCTTTAGGACATTCTCATGGATATTAAAATATATCTGCTGATAAGCCATATATCAAAGTAAGTCTGCATGTCCCCTTAGTATCTTTGTTATTTCTTTCTCTGTCTATCCACTGTGTATATTGTTGCCACAAGGCTGGATTTCTCATCAATTTTCTTTCTCTTGTGACATTATATTTCTATTTTTGGGTTGAAATTGAGTGAAGTCATAGCACTTTGCATTTTTATTTGATTATAAAAACTGAGTAGCATAATTGTACAAGTATAAATGTACTTGTTACCTGTTTGCATACTATTTAAGTGTATTTTCATATGATAGCTAATTCTCATTAAAATTATGTGAAGATAACAACGATGCCATTGTATAGATGCATAGAAGCTGCTATGATTTGTGTCTAGTTGTCCCCCCAAAGCCTAAAGTGGTTATGGGGTGTAGTTCTAGAGTTTGTGATTAATTTTTGACCCTATGCTGGAATTATGGGTGTGAGTGCTGCTGGGATTATGGGTGTGAATGCTGCTGGGATTATGGGTGTGAGTGCTGCTGGGATTATGGGTGTGAGTGCTGCTGGGATTATGGGTGTGAGTGCTGCTGGGATTATGGGTGTGAGTGCTATATCCAGCCAGGGAAGAGAGCCTGAATGCAATTTCAGGGAGAGACTTGCTCTTTTGCCATTGTTGCCACTCCCCTTCCCTTTTGCTTTTTTGCTATTTTCTGGTACTGTGAACTGCTCCTCTCTGCCATGTGCTGTTCTGTCTTGGAGCCAGCTGAGTATGGCCTGAAGCCTCCACCAACCATGAGCTAAATAAGCCTTTCATTCCTTAATTTTGAGCATTGGGTATTTTGTCCCAGAAATGAGAGAAAAGTAACTGAGACAGCAGCTAAGTAACCTGTTGAAGTTCATACAAGTGCCCTTTAATAGAGGTGAGACATAGCAAGACCCTGTCTCAAAAAGACAAAAAAAAAATTAATAGAGGAGAGACTTATATGAAAGATTTCAATACCAAATCTTGCACCTGATATCTATTTTAACAAAGCACAAAAATCAATGCCTTAAGTTAGCTAATGTTGTGATTCCTAAGGAGATCACAGGAAGAGAGGAAGGGATTTGTGATATTCATTCCATTTCACATGACTCGTCCTGGAGCTATCCTTTCCTCAAGAAGCTTGCTAGAAAAGGCTGTAGTTCTTCTGTTCCTGAACCTTGTAGGAATTGCTGTGGGTTATGGTTCCTGTCCTGTGCTATTAGCAGATCCTCTGAAAAGAAGCCCTTTGAATGTTCCCATTTGAGGGCTCTAACCATCCCTCGTTGGGTTTCTGACATTTTGTTTCTATGCCCATTATACTACATCTCTTTCATGTTTAAAAAAACTTTAAGGCACAGCAATTAACTAGCCAGTGCTCAGCGCACAAGTGCATATATGTGCATTTATACACATGCATACACTTTTAACATATGATATTTATACCGATATCTATATAAATCATCCATATCTATATTTATGTCTCCATGCATATGGATCTACACCTAAACCAACAGAGAAGGGAGAAAGTTCCTAGGAAAATGTCCTAAAAATTTTATTTAATCAAATTGCTATTGTGGTGATAAGTTAGAAAAGTATTTGTAGATTTTATTTTGGCTTTAAGTGCATTCCAAAAAGAAATATGTGCAGAAAAACTATAACTTTTATGTCCTGATTTCAAAATGAAGCTATAAAAAATTGATTTTTTGAATGTTATCTCATTGCTTTTACTTCTAAAGCAAATGTAGTTGCATGCTTAGATTTTTGTTTACTATTATAAAATATTATCAATTATAATTTATTATTAGAATTTGTTGTAGAATTCTATAATGAGTAGTATATGGGGGGGGGGAATCCCATGTTTTCGTTCATTGGCAAAAAACAGTTGCTTGCTCCCGTGCAGCAATTTGTGGGAGCTCGTCGCCCTCTTCTGGTGCCACAACAAAACTGCTGCTCAGGTGATTCTATGTGAAGCTGAATCTTTTTTTCTGTTGGGAGTCTGATAAATTACCTTGGCTGTCAAATATTTGTAGTGCAGTTCTGTGCATATGTCCTGTTTTATCTGTGATCTGAGGAACACAACGGAAACCTATTTCTTCTAAGCCTTTCCCAATTATTCTTAATCTTGATAAACTTCCTCCAAGGCCCAAGGTGATAATTTACCAACAGTGTTTCCATTGGTTAGGATAGAAAAATAGGCTTTGAATATTAGATTCTGAGGAGCAGCACAACATTTTATTTCAATTATCCTGAAATATAAGAGAGAAAAGAATAAAGAGCGCTAAAAGAGAAAAAGTTTGCTTTTATGGGTTCTATCTAGTTGTGCCCTCAAAGCCCTCACTTGCTCATACGGGAGCTTCAGGAGGTGATTGCACCATGGAGTATGATAGTCACAGAAAATTTGTCCACTGTGAGTTTATAGATAACAGTAGCACTGGGAGGTAAAGCCCGGTAGGAGGAGGCAGTCACTGGGCCCGTGCCCTGGGTCTGTCCCCTCCTCCTCCTGCCTTGGTCTTCCTCCCTACTTCGTGTGGCCATGCTGTGAGTTGTTTCTCCTCTGTCATCCTCTCTGCCATGCTGCCTTGCCCTGGAGCTGTCCCTGGAGCTTGCAAACTGTGGGATGAAATAGACTTTTCCTCCTTTAAGAAGTGGGGGTGGATGGATGTTGTGTCTTGGTGACAAGAAAATAACTAAGACAGTTGCAAGACTTAAATCAGTTTTGTATTCGGATAATGTACTGGAAGGATACTTAAAGCATGACTTCTTTTCATATCGTGCCCACAAATGAACACCCATCAGATGCCTGAAATCTTACTTTTGTCTAATGTGTTCATCTAATTTGTTCTGAATGTACTTTGTTCATAATTTCTGTGAATGAAACACACATCAATTGGTGAGAGAATGATTTTGAAGAAAATAAGGATGCTTTACATTTCTCTCATCTTTTTAAAAATAGCCATGAAGTCTTCATATTTCTGAAGCTGATCAACAGCCATGAATCACCGCCAGTTTTGACATGAAGAGAACATGCTGTCAAAACATTGCCAAGTGTGAGTCAAGAATTACAACTTTAGCAAAATATCTTTTCAACACATGCACTCCACATGGAAGCATTGCTTTGTTTTAATGTTTAACAAGAAGGTTAAGGCAGCATTTTAATTTTGAACCTAGGATTTACATTCTTAAATCTTCTCTGCAGTGCAACTATTTTTACAATTATCAGGGAAGGTTACCATCAGGCTAAGGAGGGGTGGGGCATTTTGTCCAACAGAATTATCATCCACACTAACGAAAAGCAGCAGATGGTTGTTCACTTCTTTGTCCCTTTGCTCATATAAATCCAATTTTAGGACTAATAGAATTTGTACAAATAAGAGGGGAAAAAAGGAAAATCTTTGCAATGAAATTTTTAACGCAATTTTAATTGGGATAACAATTCCTTTTCAACTGAACAATAAAAATTTAAATTTCTGTATTCTTTTCTTTACCAATAATCATAAGTGCTTGAGTAGATCCAGTATTGATGCAATTATTAAATACTGATTGGTTCCTTCAGACTTCAGAACTGTGGTAATGGTTTCAGGTAACTCAGCCTGATGAGAGCATTTCACAAGACAAAACACGGAAACCACTGTCACCTTGTCTTGTCTTCGCTACATATTCTAATTTTAAAGGGGTTTTGTTTCCTTCTATTCACTTCCTAGGGAAGCATTGCTGGATGAAACAAAAAAGCAAATGAGTTCTAATAATTTAATTTAAGATAAAATGTTCCCAATTACTTAGTGTTTCTTAAAACACTGACCTTGCAAACCAGAAGCAAAATCAGCAATAGATGGCACTAGAAGATCATGAGTCACAGAGTGCTTGCACATTGCTGGGTTTCCTCCTGTAACTGTCATAGCACAGTGGTGTCAGCAGAGACAGCAGGGGTGATGGTGTCAGGACCATAGGCCAGGGCTGGGCATCAGTTCTCCCCCACTTGGAGAGCACCTTAGACTGTGTTTAGGGGAAGCAAACAGCTAATTTACTACCAGGTCTCTGCTCGAGGCACCTTAACTGTCCCATTTAGTTTGAATCAAAGATATCTAGATAAAGGGAATTCTTCTCAGACCTCTGTCAGACAGCCTTCTCTTCCATTTGCTGTCTCTGATAATTGAGATCTTGCAACTTGGGAATAGCTGAATGAATGTCTTTGTCATAAAGATAATTAGTACCCCGTTTTCACAAATAACCCTCAGCTACTTTGAAATACAGCTTTTCCTACATTTTCCTAGCAACAAAAAGACATGATAGTACTCTTTCTTTACATGTGAAATGCATTTTCTTTATTTACTATTTTGTATGTCTTCCCAGGCATAGGTCTCTTGCATAGCTCTGGCCCCAGTCCCTGCTCTGCTCACCCCAGCCTGACTTACTGTCAGGCAGCTGCAATGGCCCAAGCTCCTTGACAGCTGCTTCCCCAAGCCCTTCTGACCTCTTTGCAAGTGACTGTGAAGGCAGCCTTTCATGCCAGGAATATGGTTCTGACATTTCTTAAAGCTATAAGAACCATTTCTAGGCCCAGGAGTGGGGGATGATATGTTGGTATTTGAAAGAAGATCAGTGGTTATTGTTTCTTTTCTCACTGACCCACCAAGAATGTTATGTGTGTATGTGTTTTAAGTCTGCCTTCTATAAAAATATTTCAAAAGATGCATCATCCTTCTGTTGTTGTATTCTCAATATTTAATGGCTTATAGGAGGAATGAAATATCTCAGCTTCACTCTGCTACTAATAGCATTAATTTTTTTCTTCGCTTTTATTGTTTTCTCACTCTTTATCAGTGGCCAAGAATACAACTGGAAGAAGTGCAAACTTCAGTTACACTCACGATGTTAAAGAATTTCTACACCTGAGAAATTATGGTGAATTGGAAGTAAATGTCTCTTTGCTTTTTTGTGTTTTTGCTTTTCTCCTTTCTTCTTCCTCATTCTTTCTTCCTTTCTTGTAGGCATGTGATCAGAATTTTTCAATTCTTGTTTTGTTCTTAATATCTTACCACATACTACTTTTGCTAAGTCTTCTAGCTTATTTGACTTTTAATAAAGAAAAATGGTTTTAAGTTAATAGATAAAAAGACCATTCCGAATTTGCTGGAAGCCCAGGAAGTTAAAAGATACTCTATTTTTCCAACTGATTATTTCAAGATGAAATGTAAAAGGACAGTTTTGTATAAAAAAATCATAGCTGAGTTTGATAAATTTTTCTTTTCACACAGAATGGAATTAATTCTGAAGCAGTTAAGAAATTTAATAAACCTAAACCACTGATGAGTCATTATCACTAGGAAAATTTTTGTATTCACTTTCTAGAATTTCATTGTCCATAGCAAAATCATTGGACATTTTCTTCACAGATGTCACAGGAATTAAAATTTCTGTTCACAAATTTTCTAATCTGATTACTTTGGAAATTAATGTAAAAATCTCAGGTTTTCTTATAGCAGGATTATTTAAGAAACTGCTGGTGGATATTTTAACATGCTTCTTACTAAAAATACCTAAACGCTAAAAGAAATATTTATGTTGTTTCTTGACCCATCTATTGATAGAATTGGGATGATTCTTATGAGGATTTATAGACTTAGCCCCACAAAATTATAAGAGTATGGTAATAAAAATCTACTCATTGATGTATTTTAGGGCTATCCAGCAGTAATTACTGTATCATGATAATTTACCCCTTTGCCACCACATGCTTTTGGGTGAGGTTCCAATATGCCTGGTCTTGCTCATCTTAGTTTATATGTCAAACTAAGGAAAATTAGGGCTAGCTTATCATTGAGAAGATTTATTTTATCTGTTAAGAAAAAGTGTCAAAACTTAGTTCAAATTTTGCCATTTATTTACCAAACACACATCAGCACACATTCAACAATACAAATAAAAAAATGTTTACCTAAATCGGATAGGACAAAGGAAGAATATTACATTTGCAGATGATGAAGAAAAGAGAATAATAAGCAGAGGTAATGAATGACAGCTCCAGAGGTGGAGGGATGCCTTGCATGATAGCCAAGGAGCAAAGGAACTAAGGATACGTATGGTTTGAGATGTGGGTGGCTTGGAGTCCAGAGTAGATTTGCAGGTCCACATAGAGCATGTTGAGGAATTTTCCTTTTATGTAAAGACTTTTGAAAGCCCACAAAAGGATTTTGATTATTGGACTGGAATCATTACAATGAGTTTTAAATTTTTCTGTGATGGGAGTGTGGAGTAGTAATTACAGGGAGACGTAGTAACCTTATAGAGGCAGTGAAAGCGAGTGCAGAAATCCATGTGAAAACAATGTGTAGTTGGATGAAGGTGGTAGCCAGAGACAGTAAGAGAATTTTAAAAATGAAATTGGTGAAGCACTTAGGACATGAAGGAGATGAGGCACAGAACCTGTAATGGTTTGGCACGTGTAGAGGGTTGATTTAAGGCATGGGAATGAAGAAGATCAATGAGTTACTGGCTATCTTGACACATACACTATCAGAGAATGTACAAGGGACACACATTTTAAAGACAATGCCATGCTGTAGGTTATGTCATCAGTCTGTATGAACCTATTGACCAGGTCAATAGGCAAAGCCATATTATAAGAGAGGGAAATAGAACTTGGTATACTGTTCACCAGAAGAATTTAATAGCCAAGAACAATGTATTAACATCTGGAAAGAGTGAAACTTGCAGAAAAGGACATCAGAAGATGTTTTAATAAGACTAAACTTGGGACAGATTAATACTAAGAACATCGTATGTAACTGAAATGAGATAGATACATCACTCAGGACTGCAACTTTAAGGCCTAGGCCATTTTTGATATTTAGTTCATCCAGATGTGCATTAAAGCAAAAAGAAATCATGCTTTCTGCATTCAGCAGACCCTGAAGAATCATCAAGCATACTTCAGAGCAGTAGAAGCTACTCCGGATCTAATCTTGAAATTGCATTTTGGACAAGTCAACAAACGTGATAAATGGGGAATTACTGAGGACTCCTGAGTTCACTAACATCAAGGAAAAAGTGACAAAGATTGTTTGGGCTTGAATAAGTAACCATGAGTTTATTAGCCAATACTTTTTCAAGTACCAATTGCTAAACTCAAATCAAACCAGCTAACCTAAATATGTGACGTGTTGGTGTATGTATTTCTGTGGCTCTCTGATATATGACGTGTCTAACTCCTAAGTCTTCATTATCAGAACCCAGTCCTTTTAAAACCTATCTTAGACTTGCATGTCTCTGATCATTTTACTATCAGATAGAAAAGATGACTATTTGTTCATAATGTCTCTGTAGGAGATATCCTGAGTGCCTCTGGATGATCTGTATTAGATGATGTGTCTGTCATCCACAAGTACTATGGCTAGGAGATAGTTGATGTTCGCGTAGGTCTGTGTCAGATAGATGTTTTTCTAACCTGGAAGAGAGTTTAACTCAAAAACAGGAATACTGCCATTACAGGACAGAGAAAGATTTTTATGTACACATAAAAAAACGTGTTCATCAAACTGTGTTTCTTACCATGGGCTACAAAAACTCCAAATAAAGTCATTCTCTAATACTCTGTTATTCTTTTATTTATTTTAGGAAAAAGCCCAATAAAACAATGGTAGAGTTTCAAAACAAGATAACAGAAATGATTATTATACTAGATATTGTTGTTGCTCAGATCACAAAATACAGGCATACAAAACCGGTCAAAGTAAACACCAACTGTTCCTTTCCATGAACTAATAGAAATTAGTAGTATATTTATCTCAGCTATCTTGTACTCTGTGTGGTTAGTCACCATGCTCCTCTTCCTGTCTCCAAACTTCTTGCTGATTTTTCATTGTTCTGTAGTGATTCCAGGTCGAGCCTCCACAGTCTCATTATTTGGACAGCAAAGCTCTTTTGTGGATCTTCTCATAATTATATTTCTCTCATTCTCCAAGTCTTATCATCTATGATCAGTATAATAAAGAACACCAGCTCGATCCTTGCTGTCTTGTTGGCTCTGATATCTTTAAGGATTAACAAAATTTCAAGTTGTTATTTACTAGTTTACTTCCATGTTCTCTAACTTCTATTTTTGACATGCCCAGTTGATGAGTGCAATAACTGTTTAACTCAATTCTGAATCTAGCACTAAATCAATATCTATCACAAGTTAATAAATATGTATTGAGTTACCAATAGTGATGATTCATTGAAAGCATTCATGTTTTCCAGGATTCCTTTTCTCACTGCTAAAACTTTGACAGTTGGCTTAACACGCCACTGTATCTCACTTGGCTAGTACTAACACTAATCTCTATGGACAGTGATCTGAGATTTGTTCTTTATTCTTTGTGTGTTCTTGCTTATTATTTGTTTGATTGATTGATTGATTGCCTGCAGAACCGGGGATAGAACTCAGTACTTTGCACTTGCCAGGCAGGTACTTGGGCCCCTGAGTTATCTCCCCCACCCTAATGAACTGTTTTTTCAAGTATTTCCAAGCCACTTGTAAATGCTGAGAGAGTATAAAGCAATATCTCAATAGATACTTCATGTTTTTATATGAATAATTCCAAATAGTACTTTATAAAGGTGATAACAGTAGTATTTTGATATTTTCATTTTCTGTACTTCATAATGAAAATGCCACATGCATTATCATACATACTTATGTATAGTGGAACATAAGTGACAGCACTGTCATTTAATTTACATTTTTTTGTAGTTTAGGGAAAGGTCTACAGTGTGTTTAGGGCCTCACTACTAGGTCAGACTTGTAGTGATGCACCTGTTTACAGCCTCCAAAGAGCTGCAATTACAGGTGTGCAACACCACGCCCAGTCTCAGTTTCTGTCTCAGTGTACCCTGGGGGTGGAGCTGGCATGGCAGGCCCAGGGATCAAACCCCTGACCCCTGCCCCTGCTTGCAGTCACTTTAATCTGCTGAGCTATTTGTCCGGCCCCTGAATTTATATCTTACTCTACACCTATACACACTGTTGTTTGCCACTGGTTTGTCACATTTCTGGGCACCTTTTGACTTCCCAGAATGATTACATAAGGAGTGTCTCTAGAGGAAAGAACAGAATATAGGGTTTATCTTTCTTCTTTATGAATCATAGCAAAAATAATTTTTTCTTGAGGAAGAAATTATCATATTTTCTGAAACATACTGATTGATGTTCTATAAAGTTTGGTTTTCTCAGATGACACCATTTATGAAATTCATGGGATCCCCCTGAAATACTCCACATCACCTCTTTGGAAATGGGATCTCAGACAGGGTAGAAACATGAAGTTCACATCCTTGCTGTTTTATGAGAAACAAAGTCCTTTGTCTACTATGCAGTAATATATTGTCTTGTGCTGACATGCACGAAACAGTGATAGGTTAAATAGTCCAATTACAAGTAGAATGCAATCTTTTTTTTTTTTTTAAATTATTTCATTTTTTAAAATTTTATTTTATTTTGTATTTCTTTTAATAATAAATAACAATGTGACAGTTTCAAAACACGTTAATAGTACATTCCCAATAATTTATATAATGCATATTGTTTTCCTCATAGTAGTTATTTAGAGCACAGGATGCAGACATGATAATTTTTCTAATCATTGTTAGTACAAAAATTTCTTTTCATTGAATTAAGAGAAAGTAGTTGTATGCGTAGTTCAATATTCTATAATAACAATGGATTATTGGTAGACCTGGCAATGTCAGAAGCTGTTTATTTAAGCCTTTTACAGCTCAACATACTAATCTAGCTTCACATTTTATGCCTTGTGGTTAAACTTTTCTGCTGGGTGGTTAACGCCAAGTTAAAGCAAGACCTCTGTAACAGAATATATAACTTTTGTATCTCCCAAGGTCAATCATACCTCCTCAGGATTTACTTTGAAACCATGTACAGCGCTTTGTAGAACTGTTGTCAGTGTCAGTAATCTGGATGAATCAGGGCCATTGCTTTCACATTTGCTTTCTGTGAAAGCCTGAGAGAATGTTTTCTCTCTAGGTGACTCTCCTTAGGCACACTACATATCTTCAATTCCTTTCCTCTATGGCTCGATAATTTCCTTGAACAGAAAATTCTGGACACCACTGAGTTATAGATTGTTATAGCACAGGTTCTTTTATGCCCTGAGTCCTCAATGACCTTGAAAGGCTAGGGCCAAAATATTGGCTCTCCCTGTAGCCCTTCTTTTTCTCTAATTTTTGGTCTGTAAGCTTACATTCTTAACCCTCCAGAAGAGAAGCTTAGTAATGCTATTACTCTATAACATAGGTACTAAAACTGTGGAATGCATGCCATTGTGGTCTTTTAGATGTGTGTTGCTTCTAATGTAATTTCAGTTATTGCTATACTCTCTCTAAAGTAAATGGTTGTTTTATAAGAAAACAAAACAGGGTAGTAAAAGAGAGTAAGAGACAAGGAAAAATGCCATAGGATTGACCAGCTACAATTTTGTATATGCTGAGATTTCTAAATTTCTGTGTAAAAATATGTAACTTTATTTTTAAGACGTTTCATATTGATTTATTAGAATTTCAGTGATTGTTGGAAAATACCTATCCCAAGATAAATCTCAGCCATTTAGTATTCAGAAAACAGAGATGTTAAGCACAAGTAGAATAAAATCTTAAGCCCATCATTGTTGTTGACATTTGTTTTTATATTTATCTTTATTTTTAAAGAATATTAAATAAAATATAAAAATAGAGCATTTGAAGCAATACTATATTTCATTAGACAAAGTAATAGGAATTCAACAGTGGTTGCTGAATTATGTAATGCTATCTTCAACTTAGTTGCTCACATGACCAAATATAGACGTGAGATTCACTAAAATATAACAAAGAAGGGAGGAATTATAGGAATTCAAGAGAGAAAAAAAGAAAATATAGTAATAAAAAATTAAGCAATAATTGCTCCTAGTTTTTCTTCCCTATTAGATAATTCCTTTCCATTTCACAGTATCTGTTGTACCTTTTAGATTTTCATTACTATTTCTGGTTCTCACATTAGCACAGACATACAATGTTTGCACACATGGATCTGATTTATTTCACTTACCAATATAGACTCTAGCTGCATTTATCTACAAACCGTCAAATTTATTTTTTAAATAGCTGAATAGCCCTTTCTCCTGGATGGCAGAGCGGAGGCCGCACGATGCCTGGAGTTCCTGTAAAAGATGTAAACCAGCAGGAGTTCGTCAGAGCTCTGGCAGCCTTCCTCAAAAAGTCCGGGAAGCTGAAAGTCCCCGAATGGGTGGACACAGTTAAGCTGGCCAAGCATAAAGAGCTTGCTCCCTGCGATGAGAACTGGTTCTACACACTCCACAGCTCGGCACCTGTACCTCCGGGGTGGTGCTGGGGTTGGCTCCATGACCAAGATCTATGGTGGCCGTCAAAGGAATGGTGTCATGCCCAGCCACTTCAGCCGAGGTTCCAAGAGTGTGGCATTCAGAGTCCTCCATGCCCTGGAGGGACTGAAAATGGTGGAAAAGGACCAAGATGGGGGCCACAAGCTGACACCTCAGGGACAGAGAGATCTGGACAGAATCGCCGGACAGGTGGCAGCTGCCAACAAGAAGCATTAGAACAAAGGATGCTGGGTTAATAAATAGCCTCATTCATAAAAAAAAAAATAGCTGAATAATGCTCCATTGTATAGAAGTACCATATCTTTTATTCCATTCCATTTCAACTAAGTACCATTTCTTAGTTGATGGGCATTTAGCTATTCTAATTGGAAAATTAAATTTAGCTGTTTAATCTTCCAAATTGTGCTGCTATAAGCAGGAGTGTACATATATTGGTGTGATATGATGATTTCAGTTCTTTTGGAAAAAATACATAGGAGAAAAATAGCTGGTTTGAATGGGAATGCCAATCCTAGATTCTTGAGGAATCTCCATACTGATTTCCATAATGGTTTTATCAGCCTGCACTCCTATAAATAGCATGTAAAGGTTCCCTTTTTCCCACACAGCCTCTCCAGCTTTTATTATTGGTTGACTTCTTGGTGATAGCTATTCTTTCTGACTTGTATCCTGCTATTCTACCAAACTGGGTTATTAAATATACATGTGTCTTAGTGCAGTTTTATGGATTCTTCTATGTAGAGTATCATGTCATCTGCAAATAATAATTTCACTTTTTTCCATTCCAATCATTATTCCTTTTATTTACTTCTCTTGTTTAATTGTTCTGGCCAGTGATTTCAGAACTATATCAAACAAGAGTGCTGATAGTGGGCATCCTTGTCTTGTTCCTAATTTTAAAGTGTAGGCTTGCGATTTTTGTCCCTTAAGTGTGATGTTGGCTGTTGATTTGTCATAGATTGACTTTATCAGATAGAGCTAAAGATCATTTATTAAAATTGTTTGTAGTGTTTTTATCATGAATGAGTGTTGGACTTTTTCAAATGTTTTTCTGCATCTATTGAGAGGATCATGTGAATTTTGTCTTTGGCTCTGTTGATTTGGTTTATTACATTTATAGCTTGCATTCCTGGGATGAATCCCACTTGGTTATGTTGTATAATCTTCTTCATGATTTGCTGTACTCTGTTGGTAGTATTTTATTGATGATTTTTTTCCTAAATGTTCTTTAGAGAGATTTGGCTATAGTTCTCTATTTTGGTTAGGTCTTTCTCTGGCTTTGCTGTCAGAGTAGTACTTGAGTCTCTGAATAAGTTCAGGAGAATTGATTCATTTTCAATTTTGTTAAAGAGTTTGAATTAGGTCCTGAATGTCTTATAGAGTTCGGCTGTGAATGCATGAGGACCTGGGTTATTCTTTGTTGGTAGTTTTTATAAATTACATTTTTCAGTTTTATTGACTGGTATTGTGCTATTCAGAATTTTTATGTTATTGATTTAACTTTGGTAGTTCATATGTATATGGGAATCTCTCCATTTCTTCTGTATTGTGACAGTGAAGATTTTAGAAATAAGTATTGATAATCTCAAATTCTGTAGGATCTGTAGTGATTTCATTGCATGGATTTTAATATTTTTTCTTTCCTTTTTAAAATGAGGTTGGCTAAGGACTTATCAATTTTAATTATTGTTTCAAATAACAAGCTCTTTGATTCATTAATTTTTTTTTTTTTTTTGTCTTTTTGAGACAGGGTTTCAGTATGTAGTTCAGACTGGCCTTGAGCTCACTTTTGTAGCTCAGGCTGGTCTCGAACTCACACTGATCCTCCTGCCTCTGCCTCCCAAGTGCTGGGATTACAGGCGTGCACCACCACGCCCGGCTTGATTCATTAATTTTTATATTGTTTTCTTCATCTCCATTGCATTTATTTCTGCTCTGATCTGTATAATTTCCTACCTTCTTTGGGCTTAGGGTTGACTTGCTTTTCTTTTCTTAGGAGTTTGAGGTACAGCATAAGATTGTTTATTTGGGCTTCTTGTGTTCCTGATGTGGGAATTTATTACTATAAATTTCTCTCTTAGAACAGCTCTCATTGCATTCCACAGATTTCAGAAAGTTCTACCTGTATTTCTATTAGATTGTAAATATTGTTTAATTTCTTCTTTAATTTCATCTATTACCTATTAATTGTGCAGGAAAGTATTATTTAGTTCCATGTACTTATAGAGTCTTACTGGTTTTTTTGACTATAATTTTCAGTTTATTGTACTCTGGTCAGATAATATGAATGGGATAATTTTGATTTCATTTAAGGATGTATTATGTGCTATCACATGGTCTGTTTTGGAGACTATCATATGAGCAGCTGAGAAAAATGTG
The DNA here is from genome assembly GCA_004027025.1 of Myocastor coypus. Lineage (NCBI taxonomy): Eukaryota > Metazoa > Chordata > Mammalia > Rodentia > Myocastoridae > Myocastor > Myocastor coypus. Next base: position 3,007 of record PVJA010036225.1, on the reverse strand, counting down.
TATTCTGACTTTGTGGGGTGGAACACTCTATGCAGGCATACTAAGTCCATCCCTTCACAAGTTCAGTTTAGTTCTGCTAGTTCTAAAGTTGATCTATCTCTTTGTGTCAGTGAAGTGTTAATGTTCCCCAGTACAATTATGCTATTGCTTCCTAGGTTTTTCATGTCTATCAAAACTTGTCTTATATAGTAGTATGCATATATATATATATATATATACATATATATATATATATATATATGTGTGTGTGTGTGTGTACATATATATTTAAAATCATTTTCTCTTACTCTTACTGTTGCAATTTTTCCTCTAACAAGTATGTTGTGACCTTCTTGTTTCTTTTAATCACACTTGGTTTGAATAGCTAACCTTGCTTTTTTCTTAGTTCCTGTCAATTCAGTTACAGTATTGTTTTTCATCCTTTGCCATTCAATTTATTTATTTCTTTTTAAGGTATATGTGTTTCTTGCATGTAGCATATTGTTGGATTTTGATTCTTTATCAAGTCTGCCAGTCTGTTTCTTTTGACTGGTAAATTGAAGCAATTTATGTTGACATTATTGACTTATCTGATATGTATTGGGTTGCCTTTATCATTTTGTTTTTGCACTGTAGGATTCGTATTTTTTTCTTCACTTAATTGCTTCTTTTGCTTGCTTGTTTTCATCTGTTGTTATAGAAGCTGTGGTCATCTTTGTCTCTTTCTAAAATATCTATCAGTACTCTTTGAAGGTTTGGTTTGGTTGTCATGAATTTCTTGAATTGTTGTTTGTCACGGAAATATGTGATCTCTCCATTAAATTTGATAGATAGTATTTCAGGATACATCAATCTGGGATGAAAGTTTGTTTTCAGAACCTCAAATATCCTAGTCCAAGTTCTTCATTTAATGGTCTGAATTTTGTTTAGTGTCAATATTTTCCATTTTTATTGTTTTATTACCATTACTGAAGTCAGTAGACCATGTAATGATGCTGCATTCTGTTGTATTCTGTTCTGTTGCAGTCTTGTAAGCATCTTTTTGGCTGGTTTCACAAGGTCATGGTTACTGGTCTTCCTAAAGAGCCTGTGATTCAGGCAGTGTCCAGTCTTTCTGGCTGACATTTTTCAAGGTTTTTATAGGTATTCTAAGGATTTTTTATATACATTTTAGAATCTACTCATTGATTTATATGAGTTTGTTAGAATGCTTAGTATGATTGGTGTGTATCTGTAGATCAATTTTTGAAAAGTGTATGATTTCAGAATATTATGGCTTCTAATCTATGAACATAGCTTATCTCTCCTTTTCTTTAAAACATCTTTAATTTCCTCAACTATGTTTTACTTTTCTAATTAGAAGCTAGTGCTTTTGTTGTACTGGTGATTGAACCTATGGTCTTTGCAGAGCTACCTCCTGTATTAGTTACTTTTTGCTCGTTGCCGGGACAAATACCCAACACTCAAAATGAAGGAAGGAAAGGTTTATTTAGCTCACAGTTTGTGGAGGTTTCAGTCCATATTCGGTTGGCCCAAGGCTGAGTGGAGCAGGGCAGAGAGCATCCAGTTCATGGAGGCAGAACAGCAGCAAAATGGTAGCAGAGGCAGCCAGTCAATCAGGGCAGCAGAGCAGCAGCAACAGCTCGAGCTCCAGTCTGTCTCTCTGTCTCTCTTTATATTACATTCAGGCTCTCCGCCTTAGCTCCCGCCCTAGGCTACACCCATAATCCCAGAAGTACTTCCACCCATAATTCCATCAGTACTAAAACCCGTAATCCCAGGGATCATGGATCAAGTCTCAAACTCTAGAAGTCCCCGCCCAATGACTCCATGAGGCTTTGGGGGGACAACTAGACATAAACCATAACACCTCCCAAACCTTTGTTTGTTTGTTTATTATGCCTGGCTCACCCACCCTGGGGGTGGCACTGGCATAGTACATGGTGCCAGAGATCGAACCATGGTCTCTGTGGTTGCCTAAGCTTTCCCAAGAAGGTGCTTTAGACCGCTGAGCCATCTTGCTGGCCTCCTCCCAAAACTTTTGTTTATTTTTTTTAAGACAGGGAGAATGTCTCTAAATTGTTAAATTGCCCCTACTGGACTCAAAAATGCAATCTTCTTGCCTCAGAATCCCAGGATTCTAAGAGTGTAACATCTTGCCTGGCTTATTCCTATTTTTTAAAAAATATCACCACACATTCTATAACTATTGTTAGGGTTGACAATACAAAAAGCACATATAGTTTAGATGCTTTCATTATAATGTGAACCTCTCATCACTGTAAAATGTCTCTTATTCATATAAGATTATACAAGATCTTTGTTGTTTAGAGTACAGTTCTTCTGAAATTGATATATTTAAGATTTAAAATTATCCTTGTCCCAAGTTTACATTTATAACTAAATGTAAAATATGTAAATGCTCTATAGTTGTAATTTGCTTTGTTTTTGAATGTAATAATTTCTGTTTTTATGTTGGAATGATTTCTTCATTGAAGTTTTGAAATAATTAATTGATTGTTCATTTTCTCAGTTCACTTTCTTCCCTTTTTCTAATTTCTTCTCTATTGTTGATAAAGAGTATTGCATTGCTATTATATATGTTTTAAACAACTAATTGTACTTTCATAAATTACAAAATAAAAAAAAAAGCTTTTATTTTTACTGAGATTTTCATTTTCACTGGTTTCTCCCCTTCAGCAATTCCTTTGTTCCATGTGTTTTTCATATAGCAATATTTTTCTTCAGCATCTTCTAGAACATATTCTTTAGCTTTGTTTATTTTGTAATATATATGTTTCACTAATCTTTGTAAAGTATATTTTCACCAAATATGAAATTCTTCATTGACATTTTCCATTTAACAACATATACATGTATGTTTTACTTTATTTCACTTCATTTGTCTCTGATAGAGGTGAATGGTTATTCTAATTTATAATCTGTACATTATGTATGCCTCTTCTAGTTTTTAGAATACAGAATTTTTAAACTTTAATTTTCAGTAATATCCTTTGTCTCTGTGTGT
>PVJA010036224.1:0-11670 GCA_004027025.1 Myocastor coypus | reverse complement strand
GGTAGTAGATGTTTAAGAGCTTGAGGGAAGAATTAGTTACGGATAATGTTGTTTCTTCCAGACCAAAGAGTCAGGCTAGAGGCCTCTCTGTGGTGTGAGGAGCTGACGGTGTGGTAAGGGCCAGATTGTTTTATTGGTGCTGTGAAGCAGGAAGAAAGGGGAAGGGGGAGGGAAGAGAGAAAAGAGGAATGAAATGGAAACAGTTTGCAGATAACCAGGGGAAGAGGGGTTGAAAGAGGGAGGGGGCATGGGAAAGAAGGAGGAACTCAGGTGCTTCTTGTATAGTGAGTGGTTTAGGGATTTAGTGTTTCTGCCATGAGAGTCCCAATTCAAAAATAAATTTTACATCTATAAATGCAAGAATGTATTAAATTTAGTGCTGCAAAATATAGATATGTTGTTTCTTAACTTTTTATAGAGTATATTTTAGGCTTGTTTAGATTTTCAGCAAAATTAAGCAACACACACTCATGCCCTCTTCTTGTCCCTACCAGTCCAATGTTCCCCCACCCCATCATGCCCTGGAGTGGGGTGACACAGTTGCCACGATCAGTCCATCTGTCCTGACCCATCAGCACCCAAATGTCTTAGCGTGTAGAAACAAGGAATTACTCTTGTATTGTAGGGAGGAGACTGTACATTTGCCTCTAATCATCCGACCCTATTCTGGGAAAACCACTAGAAAGAAGCATGGCTCAATTGTCCCATGGGTAATTAGCACTTAAAAATTATTTATTTGCTTATTTTTTATCCATCCACATTTGCAGCATGTATGAGTCCATTCCTGGTGGGGAGTTGGTCCAGGCACACGGCACGTCACACTTGCTTTTCTTTGTTGCCTTTTCCTCCACTTTCCCCTCTATCTCTTGGCCTGCATTTGAGAAAATCTATGTCCCATTATGCTTCCTATTATTTACCTTTTGTTTTGCTGTTTGAAAATAAGTCAGACACACAAGCTTAGACAGAGTATCTTCAACACGTACCTCTCAAAAAGGCCATATTCCTATAAAAGCACTGAGATATGTTGCCATGTCAGTTGTTTTAAAAATAAATATTAGAGAACTTTAGTCAGGTAGCCTGAAGAAAAATAAACAGATTCTAAGCTCCACAAAGCCCCAAGCAGCCTCCCAGGCCCTTGATATTATGGTACCTATTGTGTAAACTTTTGTGACATAAAGGCTATGTGTTTAATCGTATCACTCCACTGATTGATATAAATTTCAATGTTTAACTTAAAATGTTCAAAAATGTAATTCCTCAACAGGAAACAGAGAAGGTTTTCTTTTAAAATGTCTTTTACGTATGAAACAGGACAATGCAAACAACTGACTTTTGTAAGAGTATGTAATGATATTTTGTATTTTACAAAAGGGCAGAGCATGCAAACAACCAATTGTTATTCTATTGAATTTTCTCTATTATATTTTTAATGAAATTTTTCTTAGTCATCAAAAAAAACCGTGGGCTACTAGAAAGGAAACTCCTTTCTTTATGGAGTATAAAAATGCTGATTGTTTTGTTTTCGTTCTACTGGAAGCTTCTTTTCTCCTGTAGAGCGCCGATAACCCACTCCCACAGCCACAGTGCTCGCTGTACTTACTTTGAGTTTGGCACTAATATTTTATTTAAATTATTCACAGAGACTCATACTGCTAATTTTCAAGGACAGGAGATAGAATTTATGTTTACTATGCTCTCTATACTTGCTTTCCATTTCATTCCTTCCTTCAACAAATGTTCATTTTGTACATGGGAGTGCAAACGCCTTAGCAGTAAGGTTTCCTGTCTTTCAACCCCTGGATCCGAGGCCATAACCCAGATGGTTAATGTTTGGTGTGATAGATGCAAACCTAAGGGGGGTAATGAGGTGGCCCTGTGGTGTGGAATCAAGAATGACCGTATAGCTGGGAGGGCAGTGTACACTTGTAATCCCAGCATTTAGTAGGAGGATGACAGCAAGCTTGAGGCAGCCTGGGCTACATAGTGAGTTCAAGGCCAGCCTGAACTGCATAGTGAGGCTCTGTCTAAAAAGAAAGAAGAAAAGGAGAACTGTATAGAGGGCTTGTTGTGATGCTCACAAGAGGGGGAGGTGGTCCAGGGAGGAAGAATTTGGGAAGACAGGAGAGTGATCCACAAACAGGAAGAGCAAGTGATGAGCCCCAGGATCTGAGGCAGAGGAGGAAGAGCGGGTCCTACTGGGGTCCTCACCCCAGCCCTTTATGACCCTGTGCTGTTTCAATCTTTTGCTCCTAGCTTGCTGAAACTTCTTCCCCCTGGTATCTCAGCACCTGGGGAGGAGGTCCTGGCTATGCGCCCCGCCCTGGTGGTCCACAATTCTAAGATAAGCAAAGCAATAGAATACTAATGATGTTGTTTGAATGCGACCGCAGGGTGCTCAGTGGGGTGTTGCCTGTGTGCCTCCCTGGGTATTGCTACCACTTGGACACTGAGTTGCTGACCGCAAAAGTCTTCGGGGATGTGTGTCTCCCATCATCGAGGGGACACATTCACCTTCAGGGTCTGCCAGAGGCCAATGATTTCATCTTACTCCTGCCTCCTTTGTGACTTAGAGCGGCATTTTGAGGGTTAGAGTTGACCCAAATTCCTGGAGGTTGGCTTATTCATTTTGGCTGCCCTTCAGCGGGACACATTTTCTCCTCTTCCTCTGAGTTAGTGGGCTGCTCTGTGCCACATGGATGCCAGCAGGGCTCAGCCAGGATGGTCCCTGGTGGGCAGGACACAGAAGGGCCAGCCCCGTGAGACAGGAGATTGTGTGTGTCAGTTTGCAAGGGCTGCCTTGGCCAATTTGCAGGGGCATTAACAGTAGAAATTTATGTCTCATGGCACTGGAGGATGGGCAAAGTATTCGCAGTTGCTTGCGAGCCTCACTTCTCCTCCACCAGATGGCTGTCTTCAAAAGGCCTTTCCTCAGTGTGTGCCTCTGTCCTTACCTCACTCTTCATCTCCTAAACACACCTGTCACATGGTAGATGCACTTGAACCCTGGGCCCTTCTTGCTTTGGTTACCTCTCTAAACATTGCACTCCACATACTGAGGTACGGGGCATCAGGAGGTGAAGGATACACCTTGAGGGAGACACAGGTAAGCCCTTAACAGCATATCATGAATTTCATAGCATGTTTCTTTGCTGGAGATCTTTCTAGGGAACTTTCTAGGGCTCAGGACACTTGGATTTTGACCAGAGAATAAGTCAAGGAAAGTGACTTTTTTTCTTTTAATAATTTCAACTTTTCTAGCCAGGGTTTATTCCCTCGCAGTTATGAGGGCTGGAGGCAGGGTCACAGTGTCAGGTCCAAGGTGCAGCTGTCACCCGCAGAGTGGCTTCTGCAGAGGCTGCTTTCCTGGGCTCACTTCTCTGCACTTTTCCCAGGGTCTTTTCTCTGTGCGAACCAAGAAACTGCTTTTCTTTGCCTATCATGCTCTCCTCCGTTGTACCTCAGAATTCCAGATCAGCGATGTCTTCCAGAATGCCTAATCCCACTGTTTCTTCCATCTTTCCCTTTTTTATGTACTAGGAAACTTTGCTGGCTATAACTGTGGAGACTGCTGGTTTGGCTGGACCGGCCCCAACTGTGACCAGAGGAAGCCACCAGCTGTCCGGCAGAACATCCACTCCCTGACTCCCCAGGAGAGGGAGCAGTTCCTGGGTGCCCTAGACCTTGCCAAGAAGACCACACACCCTGACTATGTGATCACTACACAGCACTGGCTGGGCCTGCTTGGGCCCAATGGGACTCAGCCACAGGTCTCCAACTGCAGCATTTATGATTTTTTTGTATGGCTCCATTACTACTCTGTTAGAGATACGTTACTAGGTGGGTTTTCCCCTTTGGCTCTAAGTATGTTGTAAGTAACTTGTGATGGGGCTGGGGAAAGGGATTGGAAGTCAACTGAGATGGGTTCACCAACAAGAGAGCAACTTTTAAGAGAAGGTCGGTTTGTGAATCTTGTGGAATTATCAAACGCTGCCTGAATGTACAAGGGAGACTTTGCCTGTTGCACTTTGGTTCTGAAAACTTTACATATTTTCTCCCCTAGTTTATGTTTTTGGTTCAAAGTTTGTACTGTTTTCCATCAAACTGTTAATCCTCAAAGGCATGCGTTTGAGAAGTGGCGGCAAATTTCTTTTGATTCCAGAAAGAATCGCTTGTGACTGTGGCCATGGCAGGCTTCTCTAACCTCTCTTTCAAACAGAGTAATTAGGTGAGCTGTGCTGAAGCACGTGACATGTCCCTGTGAAGAATTAGGAGTTTGTGTTAGAAGCATGTGCCCTAATACTCAGGTGTCTTTAGACCTTTCACTAAATAATCACCCAGGCACTGCTAGGCTTTTGGAGTTGTATCGCCAAAGAAAATGTAAAGTAGCCATGGTCATGTGGAGTTTCTCCTTCTTAGCCTTTTTGGAACATAGTTATGTTGGATGCTTAAGAGAATACTGTGTCTTAGCTACTCTTTCTTATTGCTGGGACAGTATACCCAGCATCCAAAGTTAAAGCAGGAAATGTTTATTTAGCTCACTATTTGTTGAACGTTCAATCCGTCACCCACTAGTTCCAAGGCAGGGTGGCCTGGCACAGGGCCATCATAGAGAAGAAGCAGTTTATGGCAGGCAGAAGAGAGCAAAATGAAGAGAATGTGTAGCAACAAGCCCTTTTCTGTCTCTTAGATCAAGGCTACCTAGCCTTTGGAACAGTAGCACTCACATTCTGAATCCTAGTGCTGTTACTCTTAGTAGTGCAGCATGAATCAACCCCAGCATCACACCCTCAAGATTCAGCCACCTTGGAAAAAGCCCCGTGCCTGGCTGCATAGGCTCTAGGGATCTTCTAGACACAAGGCATAATACGGTGCAATGAAAGTGGAACTAACTGCTTAAGAAATGTTGAGAATTCTTCCAGGTCCTAAAGATTGGAGGTGGGTAGAGCTTGGAAGGAGAGGGTGTGCACTATGCGTGCTGTTCACCAAGAAGGTCAGCTCCCTCCTTGGTTATTTCTCAGCTGGGGTTGGCATTGGCTTGCTCCAGGAGAAACTGAAGCTGTTCTAGACCCTTCTTATAGCTCACAGTGGGTTTGGCCAGCCCCGTGACTGTTCCTCCTTCAGGCTTCTCTTGTTGGGGGTGAAGATGAGCAGCTGCTGAGCTTTTGGAGTAGTGAGACTCCCGCTCTGGGTCACCCATCCTTGCGTGCATCTCTTGTTTCTAGCCTTTCAGTTCCCTGACATTCTATTGTCTGAAAACTTAAAACTTTGCTCTAGAGGAAAGGTTTTTTCTTTCTTTTTTTTTTTTTTTTTTTTTTTTTTTTTTTCTTTTAGCCTGCATAGCCAACTACAGAGACAGCAGTTGAGCATTCAGTGTGTCTTTTTAAAACTGCCTCACAGGTAAGCATCTGTCTTTCTTTATCAATAGATAAGGAGGTTCTTCTGGCTATCAACCTTGATAGTGTTCCTGCCATCACTCTGAGCGATTTTCGCTTTATGAGAAGGGAGTCTCTGGAGAGAAAAAAGAAAACTATCGTTTCTGGCTGTAGCTAGGAATTAAATTTATATTCATGCCTGTTCAGCTCTCTGAAGTTATTACAGGTACTTTGAAGAGAACTAAAGTTAGCGGAAGTTTCTACATAACTATCAAAAACTGTAATGAAAGGAGGAAGAAAGATGCACTAGGCAGCTAGGAAGGCATTAACCTGCCCAGAGCGTTTCACTAAAATCGCTGGTCCCAGTGGGCAGCCAAATTGTTTGCCGCTCATTTTTCTCTCTTCTGGTCTCCGTGACCATGCCTGTCAGCCGGTCGTTATAACTGATGGATAGGCGAGGCGGAATCTGTGGAAGTTCTGTCTGAGTGTATAAACACGGCATTAGGACCAAGTGCGCTTGGAGTTATATCGCTGATTGAATTTTTCCTGACAGCTTTGAGCTTTTGTGAGGATGGGCTAATGAATATCTCTTAAAAATGTGTTTTGTTTAGGTCTTATTGGGTTTGTCTTGAGAATATTCTGCTTCATTTTAATGGATTGCTGTTTAAAGCTTAAATGGGGAAAGGGACCTTCATGCCAAAACTGACTTCAGTTCCCTGGTTCTGTGCTCAAAGACCTGCTTTCTGAGAGATGGGAGTTATTTCATCCTAAAAGCACTAGCTGCTTCTGAAATTCTTTTGTCATTATTGGTATTGTTGCTTTTTTTTTTTTTTTTTTTTTTTTTTTTTTTTTTTTTTTTGAGACAGGGTCTCACTATGCAGTTCAGGCTGGCCTTGAGCTCAGTTTTGTAGCCCAGGCTGGTCTCGAACTCTCACCCATCCTCCTTCCTCAGCCTCCCAAGTGCTGGGATTACAGGCGTGCACCACCACGCCCGGCTGGTATTGTTGCTTTTGAAGAAATAAACAATTTTTTTTGAAAAAGGAAAACAACAGGGCTGGGGATATAGCTCAGTGGCACAGTGCCTTCCTGGCAAGTGTGAGGTTGTGAGTTTGATTCCCAGTGCACATACAAGACTGAAAAACAAAGCATTGTGGATTTGCTGGCTGTCTGGGCACATCTCAGATAAGGTGGAACATTTTAAATATTCCAATTTGTGATCTCTCATATGTTACTGATGGTTCTAGGACCAGGACGTCCCTTCAAGGCCATAGATTTCTCACATCAAGGACCTGCTTTTGTGACCTGGCACAGGTACCATTTACTGTGGCTGGAGAGAGACCTGCAGGTAGGTCACACTATGCATTGGATACTTACATTAAAAAAAAAAAAAACACACAAAAAAACACAGCATCTACTTATTGAGTACTGTAAAATATTTTTTTAAAATGTATTTGGTAGCTGGGTGTGGTGGCACATGCCTGTAATCCCAGCACTCAGGAGGCTGAGGCAGGAGGATCAGTTTGAGACCAGCCTAGGCTACAAAAGTGAGCTCAAGGCCAGCCTCAACTGCATAGTGAGACCCTGTCTCAAAAAGACAAAAAAAAAAAAAAAAAGTATTTGGTACAGGATCTCACTATGCAGTTCACATTCATAGTGCACCTCCTGTTTTCAGCCTCCCCAGTGTTGGGAGTACAGGCCTGCGCTGCCATGCCCAGTCTTGGTGGCCAGAGCTGTGCACCCAGGGGTGGGGTGATGTGGAATGTAGTGCCAGGGATGGAACCCTGGTCCCTGCGCTTGCATAAGCAGGTGTTTAGTCTGCTGAGCTATCACACCTGCCCTTACAACATGGTGCTTTGATGGACTTGTCTTGGAATGCGTAGCAAAGTGCTAACTAGCATCAAGAACGTTGGTGTGCTCAGCATCACCTTCTGTGGTTGCTTTCTTTTATGTGTGTATGCATGAAAAGTAAAATTATTCTTAAGGCAAGTGAGCCGTGCACGTATCTAATGCTAATCATAGTCCTCGTGTGGTCTATTAGGCCTCTGGACTCGTTCATGCTGCACAATTTTAGCTTCATACTTTTTGAGCTACACTGTCTTTTCCCACTTGGCCCCTAGCAGATGCCAGCTTTGTCTTTACTTCTATGCATTAGATTTTTAAATTTCACATGTAAGCGACATTGTGCAGTACATTTCTTTCTGCATCTGGCTTATTTCACATAATATCCTTTAGGTTCCTCTCTATCATTGCAGCAATGTCAGATTTCTTTCTTATGGGTAGCTAAAATAGCAGCTTTAAAACTGTGCTAAAATATACTGACTTTCCCGGTGAACTTTGGAGGAGTGCTGGTCCTCATCATGAGCATCACTTCCTGGCTTATGCCTTTATTCATCCACTGGTCTGGAAACTTTAAGCATGCCATCTGTCACTCAGAACACATGAACACATAGCAGCCTGTGCTTTGGAGGACTCCTCCTCACACTTGGCGGGCAAATCAGACAGTTGGGCCTGTGCTTTGATTTCAGCGCCTCACTGGTAATGAGTCCTTCGCTCTGCCCTATTGGAACTTCGCCACTGGGAGGAACGAGTGTGATGTTTGCACGGACCAGCTTCTTGGGGCAGCCAGACCAGATGACCCGACTCTGATTAGTCTGAACTCAAGATTCTCCAGCTGGGAAATTGTCTGTGACAGGTAATGGCATGTGGACCCTAGCGGAAGTTCTCAACAGTCTTCCCTCATGTCTGAGAGAAAAGACTCTTCACATTTTGTTCCGAGGGCTGTGAGGTTCTCATTATGTGTTTCTGAAACAGTTTTCCTGTGGAAGCGGGGAGTTTTAAAGTTCTAAACTCTTTCGTGAAAATAAATAGATGGATCAGAGTTACATGTATAAGCTGAACACCCCCAGTCATCATTTGAGGTGAGGAGCATTATGAGAGAAGACGGTGTGTGCAGAGCCAAGGAGAGACACAGCGAGTCCTGGGAAAAATTTTCCAATGGAGGAGAAGGCTCTGAGGTGAAGGAGGCGCAGCGTTCAGCCTGGTGTGGGGATCGCGTGGAGAATGGGTGGGGGCAGAAGTGTCCTGGGTGGAGGGAACTTGTGAGTGAAGCCACAAGAGCCCTGGAAGCTACCAGGGATGGCTGGGCCTCAGGGAGCTGGAGAGCTGAGGCAGCTGCAGTGTGGCATCAGGGGGCGACGGTGGCTGCATCCTGCAGACCACATGTGCCGGTGCGTGGCCCTGTAGTCCCAGCAGAATCGGGTGTGCAGAGACTCCTTGAACTTGGTTCTCTTTTCACACAGCACACAGTGGTCACCCTGACGTTAAAAAACTAATCCCCACTTCCATACGGCAACTTCAGCTATTACTGATCTCTGTGTGAATACGCCATAGTTTCCCATTGCTGACACACTTATGGTAAAGCTCAATTTATAAATTAGGCCCAGCAGGAGATTAACGATAACTATTTGTAACATGGAGCAGTTATAACAACATATTGTGATCAAAGTTATGTGACCATGGTGCTTCTCAAAATATGTTTGTTCTTCAGGGAACTAAGGTTATATTTTCATGTCAGAGTTGAATTGAGGTCACAAAGCATAGAAAATAAAAGCACAGATGAGGAGCCAGGGTATAGAGCATTTCTTGTTACACCCAGCTGAATCAAACTGTGTGGTGCTGGGTGTGGGAGGACCCCCTGAGGGTTGTTGCCAGCAGCATAAAGGTAGAAGAGGAGGTGCTGTTGGAACCCTGCCTTGGATGCTGTGTGGAGAAGCTGTTGGAGCTGTTAGTTCTGTTGGGCTGCTCCCCTGGAAGGACCTTGTCCTGCTGCCTTTCCTGATGAACTTTGGAGGTCCTCATCTTGAGCATCACTTCCTGGCTCTGGAGAGGAAGATGATGCACTGCTCAGCCTCCGGGAGAAGCTTGTCAGGTTGCCTCTCCTGATGGAAACTCAGCTGTCCTTATTACTGGAGGAGCTTGGGACCTCACTGTTGCTGAGGACAGCTGTGGTTTGGGGTAGCTCTGGTGCTTACCTTGAGCATCGCTTCCTAGCTCCAGTTCAGATCCCTCAGCTGCTAGCACACATTCTTCATCCTACAGGCACAGACTTCCTAACTTCCACCACTGACCTTTGGGCCTTTCCTGTACTTACTGTATATGATTGTTGGATGATTCATTATAAAATAACATAAAATGTGTCCTGTACGACGGTGTTTGCCTTGAAAAAACCCCAAACTGTGACAGGGGCAACTGCATCTCAGGAAAAAATTACCCAGAAGCCGGGCGTGGTGGCTCATGCCTGTAATCCCAGCACTTGGGAGGCTGAGGCAGGAGGATTGGTGCGAGTTCGAGACCAGCCTGGGCTACAAAAGTGAGCTCAAGGTCAGCCTCAACTGCATAGCGAGACCCTGTCTCAAAAAGACAAAAAAAAAAAAAAAAAAAAAAAAAAGATTACCCAGAAAACTGCTCTGCCTGCTTTTCACTGCTTTGCTTACAGGTTAGCATGTTGTTAGCCCCACCGCTCTACTCCCTGTGGTCTTTGTGTGGCTACAGTGGGTTGAGTTCCAGTTCTACGGAGCTCTGACCTCCTGGCTCCCATGAGACACCTGAGCCGGGAAGGTTTGAGTTCTGAGGGGCCCAGATCAACTTTGAGGACCCACTCCTCTCCTTCCATCTTTTATGCAGAACGAGATTTTGAACCTAAAGCTTTAATGCTAAGCTACATCTTCAGCCTTGTTATTTAATCTTATTTTTGAGACAGGAACCCACTAAGTTGATAGGTTTCCCAGAGTAGAGTAAAATGTGGGCTCTTCCAGTCTCAGGCTACACTGGCTGAGCCCATCTTTTCCATCCCCTACATTTCCTATTGTGATTGGGTTAGGTATCAACAGGTGGGACATCCCTCATGCTTTCCGCATGACCTCACTAATCCCCCCAGAAGGTGCCCTTTCCTATCCCACATGAAGAGAGGGTATATGAAGAGAGGCCACCATGATCATCAAACAGGAGAAAGTTCTGAATTGGGAAGGTCTTTAAAGATTGAACACATCTCCAAGCCTTCCATGCATAAATGTGTTATTACTCTTTGAGAGGAACCCAAACATTTCTGACCCTCAGACTCTTATTTCATGGACCAGCTTACCAGAACACACTGGGAAATGCTGCCTAGAAGGGCTTTTTATTTATTTTTTTTTTAATCTGTCTTCTTTGCTTTCTGTTTTTGGCCTTGCAGTGGGTCCTGCCCTCTTCCACCCTGGCGCGTGTGCTAGTTCCCCTCTCACACACTGAGTACTATCTGCCCCTCCCCCTTCAGAGGTCACACAGCAGCATTTCTGATGTTCTGTCTTTCTCAGTGGACCAGTGCTCTGATGATGGGACTCCAGGCTACCACCCAACAGTGAAGGAGGAAAGGTTTATTTAGCTCACTGCTTCTAGAGGCTTCAGCCCATGATGATATGGCTTTGAGGTGGGCTGGCTTCACAGAGGACAGTGGCTCATGGTGGGCAGAAGGTAGCACATACACAAGGGATGGGATGATCGTAGCTCTTCCTATTGCTTGTGTCTCATCCAGGCTCCCCACAATTAGGATTAGGACTCACATCCTCAATCCTAGTGCCTTTGATTCTAGCATTGCACCATAAATTGGTTCCAGTGCCACATACACTAGATCCAGCCACTCTTTGCAAAAAAATCCCATGTATGACCAGAAGAGACTCCGTGGGGAACATCTAGACATAAGTCATATATATATATATATATATATATAATATATATGACTATATAATATATATAATATATTACATATTATATAATATTATATATTATATAATATATATGACTATATAATATATATAATATTATATATATATAATTTATTTCCTAATTGAATTGCTTTAATGGTATACATTGTGGTGTACAATTTGTTACTTTAATACATGTACAATATCTAATGATCCAATAATAGAGTTAATTTTCATCTCTTTAAACATTAAAAACTTTTTAAAAAAATTTTGATACCTGGAATGCATGTATCAATTTTTCTTATTCTTCCTTTTTTTCCTTCTCTATTTTTGAATTTTAAACCCTCCCTAACTCAGGGATCCTCAGGGATAGGTATATCTTGGAATCACTGGAGGAAAACATGTATTCTCTGTCTCAGGAAGCCAGTGTTTGTAGGCTCACCCTTAATAATTTGGCTTTCTACCCAGTTCCCCGCTGATGATAATAGAAAACTAGTACATTCACTTAAGATATCTTGATCAGTTTTAGTACTATTAAAATTTTTACCAGCACCTTTTCC
>PVJA010036223.1:0-21247 GCA_004027025.1 Myocastor coypus | reverse complement strand
TTTTTTTTTTTTTTTTGTCTTTTTAAGACAGGGTCTCACTATGCAGTTGAGGCTGGTCCTGAGCTCACTTTTGTAGCCCAGGCTGGTCTCGAACTCGCATCAATCCTCCTGCCTCAGCCTCCCGAGTGCTGGGATTACAGGCGTGCGCCACCACGCCCGGCTAAGCAAATATATTTTCTATGTGCTCCAAAACTCATGCAGAAATAGCCAGGCATTCTACATATAACAGCTGAGTCACTCTATTATACCTGCTGGACACATTACTGGCATTTGTGGCATTACTGGCATTCTGCAAAGTGGAACTCATAAACTTCTGCAGGATTTGAGCTTGGAGCTCATCGTGGAAGAGTCCATTGTATTATCTAGTCTCTGTGGGGCAAAACCTCTCAGGATATGTGGTAGGTCAAACCGCCTGGAGTAATTCTGTAAAGGAAAGGCACAGTTAGATAACATTGCCTTGGATCGTAGACTTAGAAAATCTTGTCACATGCATTATTCACTGGCTATCTTACCAGGAACAATCATCTGCTCCTTTTCACCTTTTATCTTTCTTATGTTGAATATTTTGTTTTCCATGAAAAGGTGACCCTGGTGTACGAACTCGGGTAAAAGGCCCTCGGTGACTGAAGACTCTCTTGCATATAATCCAGGCAACGTGACCTACCCGGAGTGTAGACCCTGCGCAAGTATGCAAATACAAGATATCTCCTCATGACCGGCCCAGTTTTCTCTATCTCGAAACTGGGCGAAAACACAACTCAAGAGTGAGATGGCTTCATTTGTTTTTAAATGATCTCATCCGGCAAATTATAATAACTAGTGGCAAAGTTCACTGCGAAGAGCCCCTTGGGTACGCACTTCCATGGGGACATTAATGTCATTTGAAACGTGTCATATTTCCACACGAGATGATCCCAGGAAACTTATAATGTGCACGAACACGCTGTATTTTACGTCACATGCAGTAGCACCCTGCTTGCTGCTCACTTTTAGGGTGTTTTTCTGATGCAAGTAATTACCAGAGGATCCGGCAAATGTGCCTGTCCTCCGAGCTGCGTTCTCTCGGCCCTCTTACAACTCGTTATCTCTGCTCCATCTGCACGAAGTCTTCTTCCCGATTCCTAAACTCTGTATTTTCTTTCGCTCTTTTAATGATTTACATTTTGGGTTTCTCATGCCTACGAATTCCGGGCGTTCTCCATGAAGAGCCAACTTAGTGTGAGTAGAAGTAAGTTTTCTTTTCTTCCCATGTTTATATACTTAGCCCTTTTGAGACAGCCAGTGTATATCAGGCCGGCCTTGAGTTCACTTTGGTAGCCTAGGCTGGTCTCGAACTCGCACCGATCCTCCTGCCTCAGCCTCCTGAGTGCTGGGATTACGGGCAGCAGCACCACACCCGGCACGCGCTCTAGCACCATTAGCAGATATTGCATGGCCTTTCAATGCCTCATGCATTACTTAGCTGATGTTCTGATATATTGTGTAGCACATAAAGAATCAGTGCATTCATGTAAAATAAATCGTTATGTCTGTAGCTGGTTTTTTTTTTTTTTTTTTTTTACCTATTATGTCTTCTAACGTGGGTTTCCAAGGCGACTGTACTCACTGCAATTGAGAAAATATTGATTAGAATGACCGCAGTGGCAGATACCTGAATTTTCACGTTACCTCACTTGGGGCACTGCTTCAGTCACCGTCCAGAGTAACTTATTCTATGAAGCCTTATTCTGTATAAGAAAAAGAGGAGCAACGAATCTGAGGAAGTGCCATATAACATTATTCTTATAAAAGGTCCTTTAGGGGAATAATCACGCACATAGAGAGACACACAGACACACACACACACACACAAACAGAATAACCAGTACTGAGAATTATTGTTTCAGGTGACTCAGAAATTATCCAATTCTTCTTTTTTCTCTTTTTATATTTTTTAGGGAAGGGTCTAGAGGGTATTCAGAGTCTGACTTACTAGATCGGACTCCTCCTGACCCACCTGTTTACAGCCTCCCAAGAGCAGAAATTATACGTGTGCGCCACCACTCCCAGTCTGAATCGCCATGTCAGCATTACCTGAGGGCAGAGCCGGCATGGTAGGACTGCCGATTGAATCCCCGGCCCCTGTGCCTGTTTGTAGGCTAGCCAGTTATTCTAAAAGGGTTACTTTTGAGAGTAGTTTGACAGAGTAGCTGCTTTTCATAATTATTCATCCTGCATTGAATATCAGTCAAGAGCCACCTGGAACAATTTCTTTGAGGTATAATGAAGGAATCTCTGCCCCCTTTGTGAAACATACGTGCCAGCTCGATAAATAACCAAGTGGGTGAGTACTGCTTGTTATCACCTGGAAGAGCGTACTATAGAGGAGTCGAAGCGAAAAGAAGTTTTCCTGGACAGATGCTTGTGCTTCCAGAAATTCGGAACAGCACAGGCTAAAACATCCGTAAGTGGGCACGGGATGGATTCTGTAAATTATCAGTGGGAGAGAAATGGGAGACAACCAGCTTGTCTCTCCTAGGCCCTTGCTGCAAGTTGATAAGGACCATGGGAGCCAAAGGGACAACGCTGGACAAGATCCCCTAGCAGCGATTAAAAACCAGGTTGCATGCTATTTGCATTGCCAAGGAGAATTCCACCCCACAGAAAAGCCACCTTTTATCGCTCCACATTTCAGCAGCTGGTCTTTGTAGTCTTTTTATGTCTACCCTCAATATCCAAGCTCTCCCAGCTGTGCTTTTGAAAACACCCAAATGGCCATCTGTGTCAGCCTCGGTCACCTCACTGCTTCCTTCTGACCCGCATGTGGGGTTCCTTCCTTCTGGATCACGAGAGTCGCCTTGGGATGTGAACCTGGTCCTCATCACCTCTCAGGTTTTCTTTTTCAAACCCTAGGCCATCTCTGAGCATGCCACTGATACTTGAAGTCCCGAAGAACAGGATCTGGGTTTAGGTCTGACAGCCTGTAACTCAGAGGTTTTCCAAGTTTTCTGTCCAAGCAGATGATGGGGCCACAGAGAAAGGGATTAACGATGTATAGTGTGCCTAAGGAGAGTCACCTAGAGAGCAAGCATTCTCTCAGGCTTTCACAGAGGGCAAACTGGTCAAGCAATGGCCGTGACTCATCCACACGGCTGACACTGACAACAGTTCTACAAAGCACTGTACACTGTTCCAAAGAAAACCCTGAGCAGATTTGACTGACCTTGGTAGATACAAAAGATCCATGTTTTGTTATACCGGTCTTGCTTTAAGTTGTCCTTAACCAAGCAGCAGAAAAGTTTAACCATGAGGCATGCACCATAAAGCTAGATTAGTATGCTAAACTGGAAAAGGGTTAAATCAACAGCTTCCATGATTGCTAGTTCTGACAATGACCCATTGCGATTATCGAACATTGTATTATACATATAACTACTTCGTGTTAGTTCAATGAAATGAAATGTTTACATCAATAATGATTAGAGAAATTATCATGCCTGCATCCTGTGCTCTAAATAAGTATTATGAGAAGCACAATATACATGGGATCAATGATTGAGAATGTACTATGAATGTGTCTTGAAACTATCACATTGGTTTTTTTCTTATTAAAAATAAATAAATAAACCTCATGCCATTAAATGAAGTGAGATCGTCGTATGTCCGTCACAGCACTGCACAGCACACACAGCATACGTTGCTCAAGTTGTATATCGGCCTTGAAGACAATCCTTGACCTTCTCTTACGGGTCTCTTGTGTGTTTTGGTGCTTTCACATGCGACTCGGAAATTGCAACAAAACTTGAAAACACGGGAGAGTAAGTACAGTGGGGCGAGCCTGGGGTGGCCATGAGTCTCGGGCTGTGAAAGTTGTGAAGTGCAACTTTCCATACCTACCGCTCTTAGCCAGGAAACGCGAGACCTGCTACGGCGGGAACAAAACTTGCGACGACTGACGGTGACACTCAGCATGGAGCAGAGCCCTTACCTTGTGTCGATCTTGAGGGTTAATGGCGCGGCTGTGCAGCACCACGCCCCTCTGAAGGCTGGAAATGAAGAATGCCTTGCGGCTGGTTTTCTTGAGGGCTCCTGTCTTTGCCCAGAGCTCGGGGGTCAATTCCTGGCTTCTGCCTGGAACTCCTCAGCCATCCTGACTGGGCCCTTCGAGCTGCATTGCAGATGCTTCTACATTGGACTACGAGCCATCAGCTCGCTGATGTACACCTGAACAGGACACGTCCGTGAGCTGCAGACCTCGGACTGGACACCTCAGCCTTAAGATGCCGCCCTGCAGGCTTCCTCAGCCAGCTCTGCAGCTGACCGTGATAAGCCAATCTCGCGATTTCTTCTACACCTGTGCAGCTTGCGTTGCCTCTATTTCTCAGTGCAGGAGCCAGCCCATGGTATTTCTGAGCAGAAGGAACAGAACAGTGTGTGGGCTGTCGATGCATCCCCGAAGGTGGTGCAGCACAAGCCGTGAAGAAGGGCTCTCTGCTCCTTTCAATAGACCAGCAGAAATCATCAGTTTGGTTAACCAAGTTATTTTGAATTCCTATTTCTTTTTCTGTCTTTTAAAAAAAAACCCATAATTAAAAATTTATTAAGACAGTCAGACAGACAGACAAACAGAGACAGAGACAGAGACAGAGACAGAGACAGAGACAAACAGACAGCATATTCTGAGAAAAGCTGAAATCCTGGTAGAAATTTTGCTCTATTGATTTACTGATCCATGCAGGACAAAAGAAAGAAAGAAAAAAAGAAAGAAAGAAGGAAAGAAAGATCACAGTAACATTATATCAGGCATCCTGTGACTGTGTGTTTTAATCCAATGATCCCATTTTTAAAAAGATTTAATTTATTGCTTGATTGATTTGATACAGGGTTTTTCTACGCACCCCATAGCAATCCTCTTCAGCATGAGATTACAGGCGTGGCCATCCACACCAGGTTTTGGTGGCTGGCACAATGTGCCTTGGGTTCCATGGCCAGTATGACATGTGGTACCAACGATTGAACCTTTAAGTTTGAACTATCTCCCAGCCCCTCCACCCGAATTTCTAGTAAAGTCATATGCACTCCAGCACCACAATACCCTTCCAAGTCATTTCCATACAATATTTCTGATAGTATAATTGTGCTCAAACAATATATAGACCAGAAAGAGTATGTCACTCCTTGTCAAGCAAAAGACCGCCAACAAAGGCCTGTCACCATCAGCACTAGCATTATTGCCATTTTGGACGTACCCCAAAAGGACTTTTGTAAAACTGCCATTAGGAAAAATCTCTGATTAGAGAAATGTTAGACGTTATGTTCAAGGATCTGGATTCACTTACTAGAGAAAGGAAGGAAGGAAGGAAGGAAGGAAGGAAGGTAGAGAGAGAGAGAGAGAGAGAGAGAGAGAGAGAGAGAGAGAGAGAGAGAGAGAGAGAGAGAGAGAGAAAGAAAGAAAGAAAAGAATAGTATCAGGTTGGAAAAGAAAACTGTTATAGAGGGGGTTCTATTAATAAGAAATTTCATCAGGATAATTTTTTTAAGTTGAAAATACAGTGCCTAATTAAAATATGGTACCTAATAAATAATTAATGACTTGAACATAGCAGCCAGACTGCAGAGGTTACAGAGACAGAAAGAGAGAGAGAGAGAGACAGAGAGAGAGAGAGAACATGCATGCAGCTGTGTGCAGAATTATTCAGAATGAAAGAGACAGCAGAGATATTGCAAAGAATAAACAAGCCGCTGGGACCACAATCATCTTTGAAATGTATAGCTGGAATCCCAAGAGAAAGGGAGCAAAAAAAAAAGACAGTAGTAAAGCCTACATTTGAATAAAAATTTCAACATTGTAGCAGTAAGCATAAATTTCTACATTCAAAGCGTTTAATAAATCCCAGTAGAGTCAATGTTGAAACTGTGGACAGAGTCAACAAGCCTGAGATGAAGTGCCACTTTTATCTATGCTTTCAATAATTGCTGCATCTGATTTCAAACATGGTGGCAAAACAAGTTTAGAACCACTTTTCTGAGCTTTTGCGGAAAAAAAAGAAAGGCCAAATCCTATAGATTCTGTACTGAGAAAAAAAAAATTATTAAGAATTAGAATACCAAGATATTTTCAGCTACAGGGAAATTAGGAATTTTCCCACCTATTTACTGAATTATAATCTTCCTTGTTTGTCTTTTTCTTTTTTTTTAAATTCAAAGTTCCTGTTATCTCCTTTCATAGTACAAAAATACCGTGTGGAGGATTCCAGAAGTAAGCTATTCCCAGTTATTTAATTGATCGCTGTTCAATGTACTGTGATGAAATTTCACACCAGCCTACGCTAAGCTTGAGCAACAGTAAGCCCTGCGCCTCCAGATCCCTGTTCTACCCTGGCTTGTCCATCATGCTCCAAACCACCACCTCGGTCACCACATTTATTTGCCACCTTGAAGGGTCTAGTGTTTGAGTCCCAAAAACCAACTTTTCTGATGAGATATCGTGAATAACTGAAAGTCCAAATACCAACTTACCCTCCCGGCTAAATGTCCCCTAAGCCTTTATGAGTACTGCGCCGCGACAAATGCAGTTTTTTCTCTTAAGTCCGAACGAAATCTAATGTCTCACTGAAATTTTATCACCACAGCTTTTCCGTCATCTGAGAACGTGGGGGTATTTTTGAACGGTGTGAAAATCTTGCCCTGATTTTCTAAGCTCGTGGCCAATTAGATGGTCTCCTGAAATTAGCAACAAAGAGGCACACCTGCAGGAAGAGTGTCCGGTGCCTTTGCTCTGCGAAGAACTGAACGTCGCGATTGGGAACGTTCCACCCAGGCAGAACAGTCCAAGAAATGCTCATTCAGGGCAGGGGTCTCTGTACCGACGTGTAGCTTGGCTTCGGGCTTTGCGTGGAGCTGTTTTCTGCAACACACGGATGCTATTTCTGCGTTTGCTCACTTTAGCCTTGGTATACAAACTCATCTTCTAGGGCCTCATGATTTTTCTCTGTTTCTCAGTGACCTTCCGCAACCTTCACATCGCGACATTGAGAACTCTTGGCAGGTGCCTGGCTTCCTTCCCACCTGCTCTTCTACCAAAGACACTCATCATGAGCCTTGATCCCTGAACATTCACAGAAATGGAAGGCCTTTCTCTTGCAATTTTATATTTTGGCATCTGTTTTCCCCCAGTGACTGGCAGCTCAGACCACCCAAATCATGTCCGTCGCAGGACTTCCTTGACAAATATCACATTTAATGAGTCCTTCTCTGCGTGTTTCCCTTCTTAATGGACGTGGCTACTAGCCACCACCTTCCGCGTTACTTTTACAAAGTCTGGAACTCAAAAACAAAAGAAGAGAAGAAAAAATACTGCTCACGACTGTGACAAAAGAATGCATCCTTTATTATTTTTTTTCTTGGGTGTTGTTGTATAACATCTCTTTTATACAGAATAATTACGCCCCTCCTGGAGAATTATTACATGTATTGATCATTTTTAACAACCTCCCACTTACCTGTCTTTTTGTTTCCCCAGGTCTCGTTCACGGTGTACAAAATTTACCTCCTGTTCCCCATATTGTCCCTTTTACTTTGCTTTGTCATTTATATTTAGTTTTTCTTTTCTGGGTTTCGCGTATAAGAGAAACATTGCCATATTTATTTTTTCCACATACAACATATTTCACTTAACCCGGTGTACTCCATATCGATTCATTTTCCTGCAGGTCACTCTATTTCATGCTTCTTTAGGACGGCGAGTGACCCTACTGTGTGTTCATACCATGTTCAGATTGCTCATGCATGTAATCTGGGAAGTGTGGGCGTCTGCCATAATTTAGCTATTGTGGGGAGCTGTAGGAAGCCAGAAAATGGACCAGGTGTGTGTAGGTGCGACTGGACCTCCGTGTCTAAAGCAAACAAGCTACCCTAGGGCTGACAAAAACATCCTATCTGGTTCAGGCCAGCTATTAGTCGCTAAGCAACCTTGTGTCATGGGATACAAACTTTGCAAAAGTATAAATAAAGGATCGCTTTTGCATGTGTGTGTGTAAAGCTAGTCTTGCCCATCAGGCCGACTGGCAACCACCTAGCCCAGCTTTTCATCTTCTTGTCTATATATCTCACTTGTACCGCCGGGTTTCCCCAGAGTAGAACCTTTCGCGGTAAGACTGAATGGGTCCCTGCAAGCTGTTCTGAACTGCTTTGCGAAAATCATGGCTATGCACACGGTGCCACCGTGTGATGGGTGGAACTCTTTCAGGAAGATACCAATGACAGGGACAGCTGGGTCCAAGGGACTCTGAGAGGGTAGTGCTCTGAGGACTCCCCCTACCGATGGAGCGTTCGTTTTCCACTGACCCTTTGGTCTTAACGAAGGCTTCCACAGCGAGTAGCCTTAGAAGTGAATGAAGCCTCATCTTCCCTGACCTGGATGCGAATGACTTCCACTGTATTGGAGTCTGGGGTTGCTTCCGTTGCCTCCATAGAGTCAAAGAGAGGTTCCAGTCTTCAGCGGAGACTCAACTACCATCGTTCCTGCATGCCTGGTTACGACAACCTCAGTAGGAGCCATGCCTGAAATCTCTGAAGAACCTTCATGTGTCACAAAAGAACGCCACATCCGGAACCAACAGTGCATTGCACTCCTGGGGTCCATCTCCCACCACTGCAGGGAGCTGGGATTGTGGGAAACGGCTCGCGGTCGCCAGTCTTATTCCTAACTTCTCTCTCTCTCTCTCTCACACACACACACACACGTCTACACGTAGTCTCTCTCCATGAAAGAGCAACACCTCATGGCCTTCTAAACAAACTAATTGTATCATGTGCCAGAACCACCAGATAGATTTCCAGACGCTGCATTCTTTGTGGACAACCATTGGCGTCCCGTTCTTTTCTTGGTTTTCTCTTTTTTCTCTCTTGTGCCACTAAAACTTTTTAATTAGGAGCTGGGGAGGTAGCTCGGGGGGACCTAAGCACCTGGCTGGATCCTGGGCACCACACCGGATGCCCCGATTCATGTACTTAATTCCGAAAATAAATAGCTTTCCTTACCAGTACCAATGCACTTTATTTTTCTGTGGATAGTTTGGTTCCACGGTGTCCTGAATTGATGGATGCGAAGATCCCACTACGCTTCCCTCAGGGGGTGGTGGGCCCCCGGGACCAGGTCTCGTCTGAAGTGCGTGACAGGAACGAAAGATAGAATCACGACGTAGGTACACAGAGCCTTTCGCATGCAGACGCACATTTATCCATAGGAAGTTCTTAAATAGTGCACTGAGCTGTACGTGAGCTCAACGGCTCTTGGAAAATCACAAACCCCAAGAACAGAGTCTGTGTTTAACATCTGAACCCATGTTACCCTTGTTTTAGGAACAAATTAATTTCTTTTCTTCTGCCTCTTTTCCTTTTCCTTCTTCCTCTTCCTCTGCTGTTTCTCTTCCTCCTCCTCTTCCTCATCCTGATCCTCCTTCTGCTCCTCCTCTTCCTTCTCATTCTCTTCCTCATCCTGCTCCACTTTCTTCAAGCCAGCTCAAATCACCTCAATTCAACTACACGTCAAGCACGATATTTTAGCTGTTTGCACAGGGTAGGGACACACACCGTCTGTGCCACAGCATTGTAATTTATTTTTGCTTCTATGTTTAGTACTGGGAATTGAACTCAGGTCTTTGGGGTTGCCAGACAGGCACTATGCCTACAAGCTACACCCCTGGCCCCTGCCACTGTGACTTTATATATTTTAATTTTTATATGTTTTAGCACAGGATCTTGCTACACAGATTGGACTGGTAGTGATCCTTCTGTTCACTGCCTATCAGTGACTGGGATCACTGGTGTGTGCCTTCTCTGACCGTCTCAGGGCCTGTCAAGACAAGCCAGGGATCAGAACGGAGTCTTTGCACCTGCCTTAGCAGGCGTTTTAGTCCGCTGAGCTACTTGGCCGGCTTGGAACTTAATATTGCTGAATCCACGTAGGTGTGTAATTGAAGACACACTGCACTGGATTCTGAAAATTTTAAGTTCTCTCTCTCGGTGTCTATTTCAGTTGTTATTCGATCTTGCCTCCTTATAATTTGGGGTTTGTCTGCATGAATGAAATAGCTCAGATCAGCTCACTGTAGAGGCAGAGATGGCGCCGTTTCCAGCAAACGAGGTTTGTCCCCATCTTCATTCATGTAAAAGAAGCCTCTTTTTGAACTCCCCTTATTCTTCTATAATTGAGCATCTTTGGTTAACAACTTCACGGTCTTAGAGGAGCAGATAATTCCCTAACACTCAAAACATCATTATGAAACAATGATGTTGGTTTCATCTTTATTTTAAAAATAGCTCTGTGCCCATGGCAACCTGACTTTGCCACTTCCTCGCAATGTTCAATAATTAATGCGGAAGAGAAGATCGCATCGTGTTTATGCTTTTCCTTTGACTTTACACTCATCGAGTACTTTTAACTGTTCACCATACAATATACAAGCCATAAGACCCGTCTCGGTTTGGTCTCCTCGATATTCCATATTGCACCCCTGGAACTATACAAAATGATACTCTCAGGTAATGTTCGTGATTTTGAAAAGTATATTTTTTTCTGGTCATATTATTCTGCACTCATGTAGCACCAGCTAGATAATTTGCAAAATGGTTGTACAGAAAATCACTCTTTTTTTTGTCTGCTTTGCATTTTCTTCCTTTTGATTTTTTCTTGTACATTTGGTTTTTGCAGGGTCTCACGGTGAGGCTCAGCACTTGTGGTAATGCTTCTGTTTTTAGGCTTCCCAGGGCTGGCATTACAGGCGCGTGCCAGTGCTCATGGCGCGTCATGGTTAGCTCACTACGCCCCTTGCACCTCCAGTTCCCCCCGGCTCAGGTAGAATTGTGGTCTGTGGGACTGGGGATTGAACCCTGATCCCTGCCCTTGCCAAAGTGGGGTCTGAGCCCACGACACTATCTCACTGGCCCGAAGTTCGACCGTAACTACTCGTTTTCATACAGCATCAGAAAGCTGCAGGGCAGTCACCCAAGCGACCCTCCGTGTACACGTGAATATATCTGTTTCCTTTCCTTCTGTCTTTCTTTTCTCCGTCCCCTCATCCCAGCTGCTCTGTCCCCTTGTAACAGTTTCGTTGCCTGTTACAGTACCCGTTGCCCGAATCTGATCCTCCCTATCCTTGCAGGTGCTCATACGATGGAGACAGAATAAAATTGACAAATGTGGGCCTGATTTAATTCTGTTAGTGTGTTTTCCAGTTACACCCACTTACCTATACACGTCTCACTTACCATTATTATAGGTGAATAATATTCCCTTGTATAAAGATCCCACATCTTTTGCTAGGTCTTCAATAACTCGTGCTTTCCGGATGCTGTTGCCAATCATTTTTTTTTTCTCCTAAATTCTTGTCTGTGAGCCTGTTATTAACATCTGGAAACATTACTGATTTCCATGTGGTGATTTCTAATTTTTTTATTTTATTATTATTGCTGTTATTATTATTGTTGTTATTGTTATTATTGTTATTTTTTATTTTAGGGAAGGGTCTACAGGGTGTTCAGGGTCTCACTAGTACAGCGCCTCATGGATATCTGCCTGTTTACAGCCTCCCAAGAGCTGGGATTACAGGCGCGTGCCACCATGCCGAGTCGCAGTTGCTATGTCTGTGTGTCCTAGGGGTGGGGCTGACCAGCATGGCAGGCCTGGGGATTGGACCCCCGGACCCTGTACCTGCAAGGCTTCAATCCACATTAATGCCCTGAGCTATTTGGCCAGCCGTCCAAGTGGAGATTATATCCTGCCACATTACAGAATTTGTTTCTCATTCTGACCATCTTTTACATCGGAGCCCACTTTTTCTTACTATGATAAAAACACTCAAGCTTGGGCAATTTGTAGAGAGTTTCAGTGGGCTGGTGAGGGTAATGTACAGATGGCCCTATTCGCGTGGCTCCAGCCCCACGGAGGGAAACTCGGGTTGTAACTGAACTGCAGAGGGTTGGGAGAGGGACACTCCTAAGCAGCAAATACAAGATTCTAGCTCACAGCAGGGCCTTGCCACGGAGAAATGAGCCCGGAGAATCAAAGCAGTCTTTTCTTCGGGATGACCTCATGTCTCTCTGCTATCTAAGTATCAGCATCTTATTATATGAGATTCTATCTGAAAAACCAGCCTCATGGACTGAAATAAAACCAGCTTGAAATACAAAGCAAAATGTCTCAGTCAACTGTATTTGGTCTTAATCTCAATGGGAATGACAGCCTCCCCAGCGCTGGAATTCCAGGCAAGGGCCACCACACCCAACTTCCATGGCCAGCACAGCATGCCTGGTATGGGGGCCAGAGTGGTATGTGGGTCCAGGGATCGAAGCCCAGTCCCTACACTTCCCCAAGGAGGTGCTGAGTCTGCTGAGTTATCTCGCTGGCCCTCAAATCTTTTTTTTTTTTTTTTTTTAAAGGAACAAGTAACTATTCCCATTACCTCAGGGATTTGAGCTGACGGTCCTATGGCCAATATATAAAGGGCATCATGAGGGAATTACAGAATTTATTTATTTATTTATTTATTTATTTACTATGGCCAGCTCATCCTGCCCTGGGGGTGGGGCTGGCACATCATGTGGTGCTGGGGACTGAACTGCAGTCCCTGCGGTTGCCTAAGCGTTCCTAAACTGGAGCTTTAGAGAGCTGACCATCTTGCCAGTCCCGAAATTATAAATTTATATTAAATATGTCAACATTTCCTAAGAGCAGAGTGGAAAGAAGTCAGCTGAGTCCTCATCAAAGCTTTGCATCCCCAGTGGAGTGCTAATCTAACTTTACACTTCAAGGCATTCTGCAGAATTGGCTGTCTTAGTTACCTTTCACTCATTGCTGGAACAAATACCGGACACCCAAAATGAAGGAAGGCAAGATTTATTTAGCTCACAGTTACTGGAGATTTCAATCCATGCTTGGCTGGCCCAAGGCTGAGTGGAACAGGGCAGAGAGCATCCAGTTCATGGCGGCGGAACAGCAGCAAAATGGTGGCAGAGGCAACCGAACAACCAGGGGAGCAGAGAACAACAGCTTGAATCTGTCTCTCTGTCTCTCTTTATATTACATTCAGGCTCTCTGCTTCAGCCTATTGGCCTTAGCCTACTACACTCATAATCCTCAAAGTACTTAAAACACATAATCCTAGGGATCGTGGATTAAGTCTCAAACCCTAGATCGGTACTCAAACACATAATCCCAATTATTCATGAGTCATATCTCCAACTCTATAAGTCCCTGCCCCATGACTGTATAAGGTTTTGAGGGGAAAACTAGACATAAACCATAACATGATTGAAAGATCGTTAGGAACAATATTTGCAAAACAAAACCGAGAGTGGTATTTCAGGTTCCTGTTCTTTTGAAATTCAGTATCTGCTCAGTTTCCTATATGTCTCTTCAAATACATCAGTTAATTTCTCTACCTTGTACCATGATTGTCACCAGGGTGTGAAAATGTCTAAATCCCTGACAGCTGTGGTAAATAAAATAAAAGGAATCGGCCAGTTACACACATTAGGACCTCGCAAGCAATCGTTAGTAGTGAAGCCATAGGAAGGATTACTTCAGCGTATAGAGCAAGTCTTGCAGGCGTAGCATGTACTCTGAGCTCACATAGAGGCTGCTGGTTACCCAACTGGACTCTTCCAAATGAAGCAAAAAAAAAACCACTTCCATTTTTTACAATATGACATTGTCCCCTGGGAGCTAGAGCTTTATGCTTCTTTCCCTAATATAACGGCTGACAAAGTAAAAGCCTGGCGCTGGGTTTCAGCTAGGGCTGCCTCAAGCCATTTATGGAGAGAGGAACCTCTGTGGACTTGGGAGGAAGAACCCGTAGCATGGTGTGAGACACTTCTCCTCTCTGACCAGGTCCTGTACTAGAGGCTTGCTCCCCAGTGGGGCAATTTCAATAGATGGTAGAGGTCTTCACGGAAGGCACACATGAAGAGCGCTCTACTGGTCAACTTTGCATGGATAGGCAAGGCCATCTCATCACTGGAACTTCCAGGGGGAGAGTTTTATTATGGAGCATGGTTTCATAAGAGTTCATCCATGGTTGACTGGCCATAAGGAAGGAACCCCAAGGCAGATGGACACAGCGGAGAAGTTT
This sequence comes from Myocastor coypus, assembly GCA_004027025.1. Taxonomy (NCBI): domain Eukaryota; kingdom Metazoa; phylum Chordata; class Mammalia; order Rodentia; family Myocastoridae; genus Myocastor; species Myocastor coypus. Next base: position 7,136 of record PVJA010036223.1, on the reverse strand, counting down.
CTTCTCCCAGCATCGAGGACCCAGTGTAGTCCAGAAGCCTACACCGCAGGACTCCTTTTGCTAGACAGACCTCACCTCCTGGCCCCGCAGGTGTCTAAAGACCCCCATGGGGTAACTCATTGAGGAGTGTAGTGACTTCACCATAGAGTCGCTTGCTTGTCCTAGAATCTCTTCATCTGTTCAATCCTTGGCCGCCAGATTAGCATGCCTTAGGCCCTTAATGAATTAGGCCTCTGCTACTGTAGCTTTCAGGGGCCCTAACTTAGTTCTTAGAGGAAGGTTTTTATTAAAGGAAACAGCCTAATCTTTCCATGGGATGTCTCTCTGTTTCTCTGTATCGTTCTCTCTCTCTCTCTGTCTCTCTCTGTCTCTCTCTCTCTCTCTCTCTCTCTCTCTCTCTCTCTCTCTCTGTGTGTCTTTCTGTCTTTCTCTCTGTATGTTTTTCTCTGTCTTGGTCTTTCGGTGTCTCCCTGTCTCTTTCTGTCTCTGTGTCTGTCTTTCTTTGTGTGTGTGTTTCACTCTCTGTGTCTCTCTTTCTGTCTTTCGCTCTCTGTCTTTCTCTTTTTGTCTCTCTGTCTCTCTGTGCCTCTGTCTTTGGCTCTCTGTCCCTCTGCCTTTCTGTCTTTCTCTCTTTCTCTGTCTCTCTGTCTCTGTCTTTCTATCTCTCTGTCTCTCTGTGACTCTGTCTTTGTCTCTATCTCTCTGCCTTTCTGTCTTTCTCTCTCTTTGTCTTTCTCTGTCTCTGTCTCTCTCTCTTTCTCTCTCTGTCTGTCTCCATCTGTGTCTCTGTCTCTCCTGCATCTCCCTCTTCCTCTCCTCCTCTCCTCAGCTTCCCTGCCTTCTCCTTCCCTCCTTGTCTTCCTCTTTATTTCTCTGCCTGTCCAAGCTATCTTAACACTTTTCATTCCAGTTAAAGCAGCAGAATAACGACGCATCTTCAACTCATTTCCTAGGAACTAATCATTTAAGAGTGCTCCACCCACCTCTCATTCATTGAAATCTGAGTATTTATCAAAGCAGTCCATCTCTGAGCTACAACACTCCCTGAATTCATGCACTTCCTAATTTTCTGAAACAAGTCTTCTTTTATTTCTCTCTGCTTAAAACTGTTGTCATGTAGCCCGTGCAATAATAGGAGGTTACTAACTACGTACAATTACATGAGCCATGATCCCAAGAGGAAGTGGCTCAACCGTTCTTACTTGTTTGAGACGACTAACCCACAAAGGGCTGCCAAGAAACTGCCAACCTGGCTGGGCCCTACAACCGTCGGCATCTTAATGCTTAATAAAGAAAGCACCTCATTTCCTGCTTAGGTGTTGAAAGCAGGATCCAATTTTACATAAGCTATTGGCGTGTAGCTCCAATTCCTTATGACACTTGGATGGGAGTCTCTTTAGGTTTTATGCTTCGTGAAGTTCAAACACAGAGCACCTTGCTCCCTTTGAGGCTTGCAGTCATGCCAGAAGGGTACGGCTCTTTTAGGAGGAGTCACTTCATCTCAGCCAAACACACATCATGGCCACACAATGAACCCCCAGGATAGTTACTGTAGAAATACGAATTGCTGTGATCCATGTTAGAAAGAGGCTGGTTGCCAACATTCCCCGTGGGACCACCAAGAATTCCCTGAGAGAACAAATAGAAATTGCCTCACCTGATTCTTGGTAGACAAAAGCAGTGGGTTCCTACCGTGTGCTGCGTACAAGTCCTTTGTATTTGAAAGACAACTCTCTGATTGTGTGTTCAGATTGTGTTTCAGAAAAGATAAACATAAAATCTAACCGCCAATGATTTTTCTCCACTTCTGGTAGCTTATACCTTTTAATAAAAACTTTCCCCTAACAGGACAATAAAAAAGAACTAGAGCACTATTTCTCTCTCTCTCTCTCTCTCTCTCTCTCTCTCTCTCTCTCTCTCTCTCTCTCTCTCTCTCTCTCTCTCTCTCTCTTTTCCCTGAGTTAGTTTTCAAGAAAGGTAAATGCATATCAAACTGCGCATCCTTAGAGATAAAGCCCAACAGTGGAAGATAGACAAGCGTATCTACTACAGAGTTGTTTACTGCATGTAATTTTAAAATTAAACTCATTAAATTGTTAATAAGCCTTTCTGGCTATAAACGCTAACTATGGTCACAGAAAACATAAAAATTCTTAGGGAGGGTAGTAAAATCTATGCTACAAAGAAACATATTCTCTATATGTTTAATAGCTCTATTGGGACATAATTCACAAACCATAAAACTCATCCACATGAAGAATACTTTGAGTGGTTTGAGGCATGTCTACAGATATACCATCATCATCACCAGTGGTACCAGACAGCTTACAAACCCCACATATCTTTTTTGTGGATGTGTTCACAGACATTTCTATAAAATTTACTCTTAATATTCTCTGAGTTTTTGTCCTATTTGCATTTTTCAGGGGCATTATTTATAATAGTTGTGTAGTGACTTAAGAAAAAACAAAACAGCTCTATTCATTATCATGATGCGAGGCAATTGATTGAAAATAAATGATAACCATGAGGTTTTTCTCGAAGCTTCTGATATACATTCTACGACTTGCGCATGATGGGAGGCCCGTAGAAAAGTAAATTTCTAGACCACAGTTTTCCATGCGAGACCTGGCTGACCGTGATAATCTGCAGCTTCTGAAATAGCACGCAATCCGATGGAGCTATAATATAATTTGGCTAGGCAAGCAGTTAGTGTTGAATATCGATCGTTTCTCCTTCTGAGGTGCCATAATTTTTTATTATAGTCTTGGTAACTTTTTTCAAAGTCTTCTAGAATAGAGATGTTTTTGGTTTTGGATGTTTAAAAAAATTTTTAAAGATTGTATTTTGGAATAGTCGCATATACATGAGATATTATGGAGAACGCAACCCATATTTAAACATGCTATTTTTTTCCATATAGGCCATATATCCATACCCTGAAGGTAACTTCGCAGAATATTTTCAGCACTCCTTTTTCTCTTTGAGATGTGTCATTTAAAGTCAGGGGCACCGTTTTCTTCTTGAGAGATGACGATGGTGCTCAAAAGCTTTGCAGTTTTGGAATATGTTGGATTTTAGGTTCGTGGAGTAGCGAGGTCCGGGATCGTGTCCGCATGAGGTTTTCCTCCAACCTTGGCAAAGCAAAGAGTGACTATCATGCAGATTCTTATTTATTTATTTATTTATTTATTTATTTATTTATTTTTGTCTTTTTGAGACTGGATCTCGCTATGCAGTTCAGGCTGCTCTTCAACTCACTTTGGTAGCCCAGGCTGGTCTCGAACTCACACTGATCCTCCTGCCTCAGCCTCCTGAATGCTGGGATTACAGGCGTGCGCCACCACACCTGGCTGATCACCCAGATTCTCAGGGTGAGAAATCCAAGGAACTGTTAGCTGGGTCCCCCAGGTTGGATGCGTCAGAGGGGTTGCAATTAGCATCCTCGAGGTTGAGGCATCCACCTGAATCCTGAAAGGGGAAGGATTTGTTACCAGGTTCTGTGACTTTTTATTTTATTTTTTTTAATTTAGTATACAGTGCACAAGGTCTACTGGGTCTCCAGGGTCTACAAGTTCTGCAAGGTCTACGGGGCCTCACTACATAGATCAGACTCATGGTGATTTTCCTATCAGCCCTCCCAAGCGCTGGGATTACAGGCACGTGCCACGCCACCATGCCCAGTCCCAATCTCTGTCTCAACAGACACCGCACTCTGCCTATTAGTCCGCTGAGCTATCTGCCCGGCCCAGTTCTGCGACTTGGACTTTGACTGTTTTCAGGACTCCCTGGACAGCTGTCCAGAGATCACACTTCTGAGCTCTTATCTTGAACACCGGAGTTGGGGCACAAGATGGTATGCTAATGTCAGAAGAGCAAATCAGTTATTCAAATGGGACAGGATTCGTTGGGAGCTCATGCATGCCAGAAGGAAGACAGCTGGCTGCTCCGGCAGGTGATGAGCACCAGACAGGTCACAGAGTTGGGACCCCCATGGTGGCACTGGTTGCTACCCAAGAAGAGGCAGGAAGGCCTCAGGGCGGAGTCCTGCCGTCTCCACCACGTTAGCAAGGAGGTCCCCACCAGATGCCACCGCAGCCTCCTCCACTGTCAGATGCAGAGGCTAACTTCCATTCTTTGCAGATTTTCTGATGGCAGGTATGGTGTCAGAGGACCAGAAAATGGGTGAAATCACAGCATCATAGATGCTATTTTATGGAAGGTGCCCAAGAATTATGTCATACATGAGTAAAGACATAGAGTATATTTTGAGGGATATATGTTACCCAGAGACAATCAGAGAATCAGGATGTTGTCGAAGAAATGCACCTTCGGGTACAAGAAGCTACAAAGATAAGTGCATTGGGGCTGAATTGTTTATAAAGATTGTGACAGTCAGCATGGCTGTATTGTAATGAGCAAAATAAGCTATTACGGGGCTGATGGAGTGAGCACTTGCTTAGGCAAGCGCAGGGACCGCGAGTTTAATCTCCGGTAATGCTTCCCGTCCTGGCCCCGCGCCTGGTGCCCTGGGCCAGCTTCCGTGTTGTATGTTGTGAGTCAGTGCCTCAAGAATGACGAGAAGACCCGATGAAGGTAGCCTCAGAGGTCTCACTAAAACTCTGAAGTGAACCCAGATACTTGAAGCTTGCTCCGAGGAAAGATTTGGGGATTCCACAGACTCCCTTTCAAGTTTTGGCTTCTGGACCTTGTAAAGAATGTCACTTTCATCGTCCACAATCTGAAAACCTGTTGCTGGTATTTGAGAGCCGAGGAGGGCCACTGTGTAGCTGTCGGATCAGAATGTGAAAGTGCCTCTTCATCCACCGTTTCAACCACATCTGGCACCAGGTGACTTCTGGCTCTTTGTCACACTCAACACGAGCAGGAGTAGTGACTCTTTGGGGTGTGTTAAGAACTTGCCGGCTTGGATTCAGCCAGGGCAGGCTTAGGAAAGACACTCACGAAAGGAGATTTCCAGAAAGGCTTCAGAAAGCAGCAAGCATGATGCGAGGAGTATGTAGAAAGCGAGCGTGAGGATCTGTGGTCGATTCCTTGCCGCATGACTCTCCCTCTAATATTTAATTAAAATTTAGCATATCTTAGCACATTCTCTATATTAACATATTGCACTTTTTAATATGCAATATATTGTATATTATTTCCTTTAAATGGGTTGTTTAGATTAGCAGATACAAGCATACAAAATTGGTTCAAAAAAAAAAAAAAAAAGGCATGATAAAAAAAATCAGACAAAAATAACTTTAAGCATTCACACCTCCTTTCTCCAGAGCAGCACAAATCAGTAGTATAATTGCACAGGCTACGCTGCATATGTCCACATATATTTTCCTCTTTCTCCTTTTCTCCTTTGCCCCGACCTGGTTGTTCCTGCGCATGGAACCATTTCTTGGCCTTTCACACTACTTATTATACCTTTCAGATGTGGTTCATTCTTTCCGGCTCTTGCACTAAGGAAACAATGCGATGTTGACGTTTGCAAGTAGGGTCTCTTTCCCTTAGGAACACGGTCACCACCCCTCTTCCCCACACTTGGGGAACGCGCCTCTGTTTGCAGAACTTCGGACAACCTAGGCTGTGTTCGTGTCAATTACAAAGGGCACTGCAGCTGTGGAGCTATTCATCCGGTCCATTGATGAGCTGCACATCCTTTCTCCTTCTTCATTTCGACCCACAGAATCATAGCAAGGTCCTGGCTTCTAACCCCAGGATAAGTAACAGCAACAAAAAGAAACAAAAAAAAATTATGCTATCTGCGCACCCACAGATTAGCAGACACCTTGTTATTCTTCATTCACCCACCAATGCTCCTTAGTGTGAATCTAATCCAGCCAGTTGGGATTACGCACAGTTTCAAATAGGGATGACATTTCTTTGTTTCCGTTTTCAAGGAGTTGAGATGCTGGTGTGCTGTTTTCTACAATATTCTCAATGTCGCTTTATTTTTGTTAGCTCACTTGGTGTTTTGCTCTAGGGAAAAATAATTATGGAACCACATTCTCTTTAACTCGTAGTCCTTAAAATATGCACTTGGTGTTTCCGACTTTCCTTGTGGACCACTCTATGAAGGGGTGGATGACCAGGAAGCAAAGATTAGTCTGCGTTTCAATCCAGCAGGTCTGATTTTCATCAAAAGATCCTTCCATTGTCATAAAGGAATGATGTAGGCAATTACCCAGAAGAATGCATGTACATAGAGAAAAGTTTCAGGAAATCCTTGCCTGCTGCTTAGCTGGAGAGTTTCGAACTACAAAAGAGATAAACAGTCAATAATTATTGCAGAGTTTGACAAGTGGTGAACTTTACTTGGGAAAAAACAAAACAAAACTATGTTTAGATGTTTTGACTAATCAAACATCATATTGCAGCTATGGTCCTTTGCTTCAGAGCACATCAAAAAGTAGTGTTGTGCACAGCCATCTGGCTTTCTGCTTACCTGCCAGAGTACAATAAACCTGCTTTACTAGGAGAACGTCGGCACTGCGTATTGGAAGCAGAAATAGACCACATTCCAAGAGATGCACAGCGTATTCTACTCTTTCCTGGGAAACTAGCGTAGTACAAGTGCATTTCAGAATTGGTCGTTCCATAGTGTAGCTTCCTGAAGAGAAGCCTTTGGCTCCTGGCATTTGTAAACACCGCACAGATCGGCTTCCATGGCTTTCAGTATCAAAGTGACCATCCCTGGAAAAGCACAAGGCTTGCTTCCCACAATGCACCACTCTTAAGCAAAATTCTGGCAGTTCTGTCATTTACAGCTCAGCTCACTTACTGTGTCATCTTGGTTAAGTAGATTCTGCTGTTACTTGCACGGGGAGTCTGAGGCTGGCTCTCACTCTGCAGATCAGGCAGGCCTTGAAAGCCCTGATGTAGCCCTGGGTGGTTGAAACTTCCCAGAATTCTCCTGCCTCAACCCTCAAGTGCTGGCAACAATGGACGGGCTGCCACCTTGATCCATTCTGTTATCAAGGATATGGGTTCCTCTTCAATCCTGAAGGCATGTTATTTTATATCCTTTAACCCTTTTAAAATTGCCATAGAGGGCCAGCCTGATGGCTCACTGGACTAAAGTGCCAGCTTAGGCAGAGCGCAGTGTCCAGGGTTCGATCCCCAGC